>JAPYZO010006158.1:0-13144 GCA_030522905.1 Torymus flavipes | reverse complement strand
AAATGTAACTTCATGGTTACATTTATGTAATGTACATATCTAAACTTACATAATAAAACTTTTTATTGGTATTTAATAAACAATTTTTTGAGGATTGATAAAAGTAACGCTATGTAAGAATTCTAAAAGCTATATTAAAAAAAAATAAAAAAGCTTATTTGTGTAATTAAATACTAGGTAGCTTTGCATATTCCAGAAAAATAAATATTCTAATTATTTTTTAAATCTGTAAAATGCATAAATTTGAATTTTCTTCGGAATATAAATAAACGTACCCTCTTGTTACTTTCGGTATCGGAAAATTCATTATTCAAAATAATAACCCAAAGAGCGTATAAATATAAAATTGTGTCTAAATAAATAAACTATAGGCGAATAAACTATTCACATATATTATATTGTAAGAGACAAGAAAGTTACTATGAGTCTGAAGTTTGCATCGTTGTAATGCAACGAAATAATTTTTTACGATATTGATTAATGTTATTAAACACTGGAAATTTTATCTAAACCTTTGTTTTAAAGTTATTTTATACTATAAATCACTAGATCTGCATGCAAAATCAATATTACTTAGTATGAACATAAAGTAAAATGATTTATTTTTTTATTTCGTTACACTCCAACGTTGCCAGCTTCAGACCCATAAGTTACTCACAGCAGTGATTTTTCGCCGATGCTCATCAGCTGATTGCTCATGAGGCCGAGAGCCTCGACGCCGGACGCACTGGCCAGGGCCTCGTTGTCGAAGATCTGCAGCCCCGAGCCGACAACGTCCAGCTGCGCCACGTAGCTTATCGAGACATCTGAAAGTGCGCACACAGCCCTCATTGCAAATACATTTCTTTTTCTTTCGCATGCCGATTGCAGCGTTCGATTGTTGCGAAACGCGCATGGAAAAGGACCAAATCGCGACCTATGCATGCGAGCGCCACCGCAAAAATTTTTTTTGCTATGCTTATTTCGACTTTGCAAGAATGCAGGGAAGGCCGCACGCGGCTCGACAAAAAGATATCGACTTACACCGCAGATTGGAGAGCGCGGATGGATTTTTTTGTGAGATTAAGTTCGCCGTTTTATTCTGCTGAACGATGCTGGGGGTTGTCGATTTTTCAAAATAAACATGTGTTCTTTTTCGCGGACGCATTGAGTTTTTGGATTATGTTATTAGCGCGCGAAAGTTAATCTTTTCATGTAGATACATACAATTCTTTAATATCAGATTACGTGATTTTTTTATATAGAGATTCACAGATTTATTATTTTTTATATAGAGATTTATATAGAAAAACATACACTTAAGCACGTTCACCATACATATAGCCAGAGACTTACATAAACAATGCTGAGTAAAAAGAAAACTGCATTTTTGAGTTCATTGCATACTGCAT
Organism: Torymus flavipes; assembly: GCA_030522905.1. Classification (NCBI taxonomy): domain Eukaryota; kingdom Metazoa; phylum Arthropoda; class Insecta; order Hymenoptera; family Torymidae; genus Torymus; species Torymus flavipes. Next base: position 11,753 of record JAPYZO010006158.1, on the reverse strand, counting down.
TTTTGAGTTCATTGCATTCGGCATTTAAATATCAATAAGTAAATATTTAGACTTAAACTTTGCTTTTTGCAATTTTAAAGTAGAAACTTCTTCACATATAAATATTTCTCAAAATTATGAATAAAGAATTCTCTCTGATAATTCGCAAAAAAATCGACATTTTCGGCTCGACGCAAGTCGAATTTCTGTGCACTTTTGTTATAATATACTGAATGATTTCTATATTGAAAGCAAAGACACGTAGAAACATTCCTAAAACAAAGAAAGCTTGCTCGTACCGGGAAACCTGGCGAAGGGCACACCAGTGCAGCTGATGTCCATTTTGGTGAAGTCCGCGTCGTCCTGAATCCAGCAGAGGCACATGGCGTTGAAGCTGCAGGGCACATCGTAGCCGCGCAGTCGTTCCACCAGACCGGCAATCAACAGCAGCAGCGGCAGAAATAGCCCGGTACACCTTTGGCCCCCCATCTATGCACGCATCATACAAATTAACCTATATGCATAATTGATGTTCGCCTTCCGATTCGACGAATTTAGTTTATTTACATCTACGCGCGATTGGCCGACTGTTTGTTGGTTTATCCATTTCGAAAGCGCGACGAGGAAATGGCACAGCGAAGCATATATTATAAACGATACGCGATATAGCATTTTTAAACTCAAAAAATATACTCAACTGTTTGTATTCTAATACAATGCCAAAAAAAAATTTTTAATTTTGCGCTATCAATAAAAACAAGTAGATCGTTTAAAATCTCATTTTTTAAATCAGGGGTTGTTTAATGTCTCGTCAAAAAGCCTTCGGACCCAGAAGAAAAATTTTAGTTATATATCAGATAAATCAACTGATTTGGGGAAATGCTGAAATAGCATTATAAAAAAAAAAGTATAAAAATATAACTTTTGTTTATATTTGAAATAACGTTATATTTAAAACGTATAGTGTTTAAAAAGTTATCAGTTGCAGATTGAAAAAAGGAGAATCTCGTTTTCAAAAAGGAATACCTGCTTGAAAAGTAGGAACTCCATTTGTATTAGAAATGTATTATAAAATGTAATGCCAATCCTATTTAATAAAGGGGAAGCTAGATTCTACCTTTATTTAATGCCGCTTTTATACATAGACATTGGTATGTTCTAATCTTTAATCAGCTGCGTGAACAGTATAATTAGTTGTTTATATTGTTCGTGTATTATCAAGGCATAAGTACACCCACCGCGCGCTCGCCCCATTCATGAGCTGCTATACATTACACCACCGCAAAAAGATCGAAGCCATCACACCTCGCGTACACAGTACATAGCCATACACCCAGCCACATATAAGCCACAATGTCGCGTTTACCATCTTCCATTTCATCACAACTATGCGCACGGCTGAGATACAAGTAAGAACGCGAAGCCAGCTGTGTATACCTTTTCATCCCTCGGCGAAAGGGCCGAGAATCGACCGCGCTGTAGCTCACGCGCGCCTCAAGTGCCTCCTCTACACGAGTGCTTCCCTCCCTCTCCCCCCGTATATACGCACGCTGATACACAGAACAGACACTACTGTTACGCAGACGCCAGATGGAGCGTGTGCTTAACACAATCACACATGACACACCTCGTTGCTCCTGCGACCGATTCTCCGTGTTTATGCGCCACTGCGTCCGGACGATGGACGACGAGTCGTCGCTCGGGCCAGGCGAATGCCCTTCATTCCGAGTATGCGTGTAGACGCGAGCGGAGGACGCGTGCAGGCCGATGAACTTTATACTACTGCCGGCGCGAGAGCGAGCTTGCGACAGTAGCGACAACGCGAAGCTCGCGATCGAATGTAGGCGCGTGCACGAGATATATATATAGCTAGGTGGCTGGTGTGGGTGTATGAGGTGGAGAAAACGGAAAATCGACAGCGAATGTCGCGCCCCCGCTTTGTTTTAATTCTCTGATGATATCAGTGGATGATATTGTCGAGCGTATTTGGAGCGGAAAATATGGAAACGATTGCTTTTTTTCTTCTTCGTTTTTAATGATACGTGGTCTGAGAATTCGGGAATCAATCCACATTAACTTAACAATCTTAACACCGTGTTTTGGAAATTTGTTTAAAAAGTTTTCACGTTAGAAATTTATCATGATTAATTTTATGTAGTAATTACTGTACATGGCAAGTGTACTACACAGCAGACACATATTTCAATTATAGTTTATATGGCAAGCTTTCAACTTCGTATTCCATTCATTAAATTCTTTTCAATAAGTAATGTAGAATACCGAACATTGTACAATTCCGGTTTTGAAATCCATTAAGTTCTCGGATTTTTTGTACATTTTTTTTAAAGTCTTATTTGAATGCGTATAAGAAGTGTCATAATTATAAACAAAAAAAAAATTTTAATACACGTTTTCGTATTTCTTGACGTGCAAATTTTATTTTATATTATACAAAATATAAAAGCTTTCTCCTTTATATATTCTGCTAAAGCAGTTAGCAGCAGTTTTTTCACTATAGTGCATTAAGGATTTTACTTTAAGTACGTAGAAAAATCAAATAGCGAATTATTAGTTGTTAAAAACTTACAATTATCTTAAAAGTTATAAGTGCAAGAAATAGTCTAAAAATAATGAAGGAGCCAATTAATGTTTCGTATCTTTTTAGGATTTATTTTTCGATTATATAGCATTACTATAAATTTTAGTAATCTTCTTATAACAATTTTTACATACATATTAAACGTTTCAAAATAAGTTCATTAACGAAGAATCAAATATTTTTATAGTAAAATAAGTCATCGAACGAAATTCCATTGATTACACAGAGAATTGCATTTTTAAATATATCTCGGGGCAATTCTAGGTTAATCAAACTATATAAATTGGTTTGATACACATTTTACAGGCCAGAGACGGCAATCTAAAAAGTGAATCAGTACACATCCGAGAAAAAGTGAATCATTTAATTATCAAGGGCGATTCGTCTATTACTCAAATAAATTGTAACAAGGCGTTCGCTTTCTCGAGCGGCTCTCAACGCTACAAAATGCTAATTACGTCATGGCCTCTTAATACACCGATACTCGAGGCTGTAATAAACTTATAAAAATAAATTATCTCGCCGAGTCCTATTCGCTCATTATAATGGCGACGATACAATAAGGGGAATGAGGTTTTTCATCGTTCGAGTGGCGTATTTAGAAGGAAAAAAAACGGAAGGTCGAGTGGGCGAGCGCATTGTAATTCACAGAATATAAGTTTTAGGATATAAAAAAGGCGTCATAGAAATTCGAGTAATTATTCTCCAAAGCTATTTAATTTTCAGCGAATGAATTAAAATCGATTGAATGAAAATTTCTTCCGCTGAAAAAATTTTTGCATTAATAACAGATAATAATAGCCGTCGCTAAAATTAATTAGCCAAGTGTACGCGCGCAGGCGGCTAATAAGATTTATTAGTAAATATTTCAGTTACTTGGCTAATTAAGGAAGTGACTAAATTAAGAAAAAATTACCATAATTTGTCATTGTAAATGGCTTAACGTGATGTGTGTTTTTTGTTATAGCGACGTGGCCACCTTCACTTTCAAGGATCTCGTTTGATAATTAAGCAGCTTACATAAAGCTGTTTACAGCCACCCTTTCGGTTATGCTCCGCAATGTCAATATACCAATTATGACATAAACAATATCGTAAAAATTGTAAAAAGTCCAGTAAATCGAAGGACACCTTGACACCAGCTTAGAGGTTCCTTCAGAGCTGATTATAAAGTTTTGGCTCACATACCTTTGGGTTTTTCTTATCTTTTTAATTCAAGTGTTTAATTTTGATAGGTTTGGGGTCATGCTTGTTTAAAACTCCTCTGCAGCTTATTTTATAGATAAAACGTGAAATACTATTACAAAGTGCAAAAAAGTATTATTCAATAAGTTTAGTATATTATTATTCGTCGCTTAATGTATATGTTGAACAGTTGATTCAACAACAACATTCCCAAGTATCAAGCCTCAGGATAGATATAGATATATATAGACACAACATTACGAGGAAGCGAAAACAGAAATTCATCATGCATCTATAGCCACAACTTAATCGGATAGAGCACGATGTTTTCTCAATATCAATCCGACTCGATATTAATGTCACGCTATTATAAACCTCAATTAAAAGAAAAAGCTCGCGTTCCTGCCTCATTCTTCAAATTTCATTTTAGCGCACGCCACGACAGTTCTAGTTCTGTTTTATTCAGTTTTTTATTTTGTCACTCGTCACTCTGCAGAAGAAGAAGATAAAAAGACACAATAACGAACGTTGCATTTGCACACGCTAATGGCGCGTTCCTCTCGCGTCCTCCATTCGTTGGCGCGCATGAGATGTCACGCCTCCGGCGTATGCATGCACGCGGGTAGCACAATACCCCCAGGGGATATTGGGCCGAGTTACGGGCGTCGAAGGCAAGTTCAAGAATCTACCGCGTGGACAGTGGCACGCACGCACGCGCCACCGGCAAGGAGAAAACGATAAATAAAAAATTCGCAGTGTTCTTATGGTTGCGGTGTTTGCTGAGTTAGTGTCCAAGTGTGAATTGGTGTGGATGATAGTCTTTTTCTCAGATGTTTGTTTGAAGAGACGATGCGATCGGTAGTAGTATACAATGATAGTGGAAAATGGAATATTATATAAAGTACTATAAAGTAATAAATGGTTTCTCGTACGCGCAGCCTTTGAGATTTCTCTTTGAGATAAATTCGACCATTATGGAACTAGAAAGAGTGTAATAAAAATGTAATAAACTATAGTGAGCTATCGATTTCTGTATTTAAAAATTCAGAAAATAAATAAAACGAAATACAAATCATCTTATGCCGCGTTCAGTTATAAAATCTTATTATAGTACATATATATACTTATATAGGTCTTTTCCTTGATTATATAAATATACGGTAACAGGCTTAACATAGAACGTATAACGGCGTTATAATCCAAGAACTCTATTTTGATTTTTATGTATTGATCAATAATGTTCTGTCTTACTTAGATATAGAAACCTCATCAATTATTAAATCGAATTCGGCGCCAAAAGCATTTCCAAATGAATAATAATTTCTTCGCAAAATTAGACATTCACGATCAACTTTTCATTGCGACGTTCCGGAAATATCACTACATTTCTACTCACCGGCGTCATATTCCACCCGTGTGCAGCTGAATTATGACTTATTTCATTGTATATCCGATCCAACGAAATAACTCCTGAAATTCGATCGGATTCCATGACCCAGTGGCCAAAATCGCCGCGTCGAGCTCAACGATCGAGCCGATGATTGAATGAAAATAAAAGTGTATTAAGTACTCGCGGCGAGATTATCTAGAGGCGTGGTATTACCAACCTGACGATTCTTACGCGCGGGAAGTTGATGCGATAAGTGCTCTTAATGACCCTCCGAAATCGCGCGCGTGCGAAATCACTCCAATGCTGTTTGTACAGCGTGACAGGAATATTACAGGTTTTGCGCGCGAACAAAATTTTGCCACACGTAGCGTGTGACGTGACCGTTTATGTATAATTAAAAGCCGATCGAAGCGAGTAAAAAGCACAGATTTTTCGTAAATACGTGTACAGTAAAGTATAGTTACTCGATGGAAACTTGATGAAGAAAAGACGCGATTAATCAGCATCGAGCTACCGATATGCGAACTTTTATCATATTAAAATAATCTTTTAAGAGACATTTTTAATTAAAGAAAATGTCGGTTCTCGTTTAATTTATATAAACGAAAGATTTTCTGTAAGATTTCTAACAAAATTTGGTGCAAAGTTTTCTACTGCAAATGTATCAGCAAAACTATGCGTATAGAAACTAACGAAAATCTTATATCTTTGAAATATTAAAAAGCATAGAATCAACATCAGATGAATAAATCATCTAACATGCGCACTACCGTGTACTAACACACAAAGTGGCAATAACTAGTGTAATTACAATTTTTAAGATTTTTTTAAGTAAAAATCGTTTTCCGAACTTTTAAAATATTCCATCATCTATACCATTCTATAAAAATTGTAAGTCATACACACGCACACACACACGCGGATAAGAAGCTTTGCATAAAATTTTGTAGGAAATCTTATAAAATATTTTGCAGAAATTTCTATATGACAAATTCGGTTGACATAAATAAACAATTACTGGATAATTATACGCATTATTTATTCAATATTGAACGTTCAAGAGCATTAATATCGTAAAAGTCAAGAATAATTTCATTATCTTTTACTTATATAGCTAAGAATGCAGAAAACCTTATTAGGCATTTTATTTACTTCGAGAAAAATCTTCATTATCGAGGATAACATTTCAAAAGGAATTTCCAATCCATGGTGTCTTTTGATCGATGCACAAAGATTAATAAAAAGGCCAATAAACTTACAAGTACCTTGGTGATGTAAATCATCCATATTTTTTTTTTAATTTGAGAAACGATTTTTCGGACATTTTCTAGCCATGTCGAAATCGTTTCACAAATGAAAGAAAAATAGCCGATTTCCACCAGGGTAAACATTAGATTGATGTTCAAGCAACTCTGCACTCCATCAAATCAAATACACGGTGACAGCATCCCAAACGTGCATCCAAAGATAAAGCAGTATAACCGATAAAATTCGTCATTAATCACTCAGAATAGACTTCATTGTCATTTATAGATCAACGTACGCTCATGAACTTCCATCTGGCCTTTTACCTTCCGACATCACTTTCTATACAAAGTACCGCCCGATCGCTAAAACCCAGGCAGCAATCTATGCAAACATCTCTTCCCGCGCATGGACCACTCGTGTATAACCTCGCCGACGGCTCTCCTCGCACCTATATTCTCGGAGTCAACGCACGGGATTGCCCAACTCGAGAGCACCTGCCTATACACCGACCTCGTCTTGTACCTGCCTCTCCTACGCTTCCTGGATCCGGGGATCAATCGAACAGCCTGTAGAGCGTAAAATCCGTGCAGGGTCGATCGCGCAGCTCCAATGTCAGCTGGCTTGCGAATTAGGGAAAAGCAAAAAAGAATTGCCGAGAGGAAGGAAAGGTTCGGAGGTGTGTGTCTGAAGTCACTTGATTGGAATTCGATATCTGGTCTGAATGCTATTACCGATGAATAGGTGTGCGGTTTTTTGCTTGCGATTGATTGTAGTTCGGTCACTACTTTTGATTTCGTTGGGCCATTGTGCGCAAAACAATTAGCGTGCTGACTCTCGCTCGACTCATAGTAATGATTTATTGACAGTTCGAAAATGTGAGAATAAATTCGGGAATCGTTGTGTAATTGATTAATGTGGCCAAATATTATCAAGATTTTTAATACATTTAAGTCATTACGGTCTAAATATTAAAAAAAAAAATGCCTATTTTAACGGTTTTTTTTCGCGTACGACTTTACGTTGGAATTTGTAATGTATTATTAATAATATACGATTTTCAAACTAAATTGATTAATTAAAATGAATTAATACTTGTGATTAATAACTTCATTAATCAATTACGTGTAGGATGATCATTCGATCATTTACTTTAAACTTTTATAATAGTTGCCATAATTAATGAACGTAGACAATGGAAAGATTCTACTAATACAGATAAACTTTCACTAAATTAATGTAAGATTTTAGAAACTTATCGGTCAAAACCTATCCGATACTTTGAATTTCAGATTCATCGTTTTTTAAATTTCGTTTCAACACAACCAAAAGTACTGGTAACGCCAAGACTTTCACCAGAAATAAAATAAAAGATTAGTTTCTCCTTTGAGATTATAATATCAGACTTTTTATTATTCGACAGTTTCCCCAATATTCCTCTAAATTTTACATATCATCGATAAATCAATACTTATTGTATACAAATTACTCGTATCGGTAAATATTCTTATATTAAAAAAAAGTAACACTAAAACTTCCTGTGTTACTATTACGGAGTACGAAAAAAACGCTCCATTCAGTATACTTAAGTTTGAGATTCGTCAATGAATCTAACACAAAACCAAACTATGCTACCTCAACATGTCTTCTAGTATATATACATTCATCATCTGTTCAAACATTATACCGATCAAACAAGAGCAAACACTCGAATCTTTTTGCCGATCATTTCTTTTAATTTCATGACACGAGTTTCGCAATTTACATCACAGACCCGATTAAAATCTTTTCTCTCTATAGCATATAGGTTACTATAACATTGTTACGAGCTCTTTAATCGATATAATATCGACAGCTACTGAACCTTGATCAAGGAAGTCATAAGTGATTTATATATATACCTATCTATATATTTGCCATGGTTATTTTAGACATTTCGTTGATTCAATAAATCTCAAAATCGATTGAAAATTATATCTATATAAATAAAAAAAATTATCGATTTTTGCATACTATTCAAACGTTAATTATTACCTAAAGCATGGCTCGTCAAAGCTAATATTATCATTGACGCCTTGGCTTATCCTCACGCTATACATCACCTACAGGAACTAACCATCCTATAAAAAGGTCCAACCCTGCATCCCACTACATTCCAGCCCCATATGATCGCCACCTCATCGCCAAGTATCCCCCATAGATCCCCCTCTCTACAACTCTGAGCTTGGGTTTTTCCAACCTCGCCGACTACCTATACATACTAATAATAACCACCGGCGCCCATAGCGTCGAAAAAAGAAGCCATAGAGCGCCGCGGCGAGAGAGGAGAGGCTGTCAAAAAGTGAAAGGTTGCGCGCGAGCGCGCGTGTATCTCTACTATATATCCCCCACACGGGGACCGCGCGGGTTTCCTCGCGCGCGCCAAACTCGATCTTCACTCCCCTTGGCCTGGCCGCAGATCACTCGCTCGGTGCTAAGCGCAAACGCGCCGCGCTACATTTGACTCGTCAGTTCGCACATTTTTTCCCGATCGGACGCGCGCGCGTGCGTGCAGTGCACTATATACGCGTCACTCGACGATTCTCTATTATTCACCGATCGCCTTCTTTTATGGTTTTCTTTCTCATTTGACCGTTCGTTGTTTTTATTTTTATTTAGTTATTTTTTACATAATCGTTGAGTCGGGTGTACAGTGATACCGATCAAAACCGATATAAAAGTGTATAACAAAAGTGCACATTGCTTAAAAACTATACATCGAAGGGGGTGTAAAAGTTTCCCGACGAGCCTAAAGAAAAGAAAAAGGGGGATGGCAGTCGACGTGAGACACTCGGCATGAGGGCCAGCTACCCTCCTCCAGTGCAGTGTACCATTCGTGCGTTCTTATAAGAAGCCACGCGGAGGAGGACACGTAACGACGAGGACGACGGGATGGCCAACAGCAGCGGGCGCGAGTCCGCGATGTCGGTGGCGTGCCGGCATCTGGAGCAGGCCACAAGCAGCGCGGAGAGTGAGGCGATGAGTGCGATGGAACGCGAGTGCATGAACGAGCGCCGGCGCACTGGCCTCCTCGTCGAGTGCTCGGAGATGTTGCGCCGCGACGGTACCCAGAGATACGGCCGTGACGCCTTCAAGACGCTCTTTCGCAACGAGGTGGGTGATTCGAGAATGGCTGCATTGTCGATATATTTATAATAAAGTTGACCGCTGTGCCTAAGATATATCGCTAGGACCAACTAGTTTTTGTGCTGTTTTTATAAGCTGGTCTATAAGAATGAAAGAACAAAAAAACTTCTCACCATCCTTCAAAACCGCGTTTAGGAGGAAAGTTGTAATGGCTCAGTAGAAGGAGGGCAGTATTAGTCAGACGATCCATATATATGCATCTCAAATACGTTACTGCATACAGGTGAACCTTATGTAAGAACGTACGTAAGTTTAGACGTCACTCGATAATGTGTATGTGTATATGTTATAAAAACAATCCACACGGCGAATATTTTATAATGTATTCTGAATGAGTGTATTGCAAAATGGATTATAACCTGTGCTGTTGAAAAATGCAATCACGATCCACGTAAATTTATTAAGATAATTCGCGAAATCGTATTTAGAATCGAGTGCTTACTTAGATAATTTGATATTAGTGCATTTATTTCGCAATGAAGGGAACTAAAAGATTTAGCTAGTGTATATAATTAACGAATGAAAGAGTATAATTATATCAATTATTACAAATAAGAAGTCGTTAGTATGTGATTGATGCCGTTACAGGATAATTGTGTCCCCATTTGAGTATAATTCAACATTCGCTGTCGATACCACATCAATCATAATTATGTTTCAATTAGAACGCATAGAATCCAGATTAAGACCACATACTAGTTAGTCACCTGCATTTTTTCACCTATAGAAACATAAACATACTCTGAAGTGTATATGTTTAATTCAATCATTTAATCTTCCTTTTTAGGACAATAGCAGAATGATGCAACGATCTGTATTATTTAAATAAATAACTTTTACTTTAACTTGTAATCGACTGATACAAATAATATACAAACCCGAAATCGTTAAAATTTTTCGGAATTGTGTTTAACATAGCGCTAATTTATTCTACTATAGAAATATCCTTCTGAGTGCAGGACCTATCTATATATAGCTTTTATCACTTCCTTATTTTGAATAAAAGTAATCAGAGAATAATTATGCAAGAAACGCGTTTTCTTATTATATATTGTCTAGAAAGATCCTAAATGTTTGAATCCTTTGTATCTTCTAGCATAGTGTATAAATCTGAGAATAAATCTATGAGATATTTATATAGAAAAACGCCAAAACGTTCATTTTGATATTCAATAAAAAATTCTTCGGATTCTCAGCCTAACACAAGCATTGAATTTTATAGACCCATAAATAATAGTCTTCTTATCAGCGTGTCATTTCAGTAGTTTTTCTATACAGACAGATAATTTGCATATATAATCTGGATTCACCTCGCTGGATGCGTCGTCGAAAAAATTCGTCAAAAAGATGTTTACCGCGAGCGATTAATAATTGAATTTGTAACTCAATATTAAAGGATCGTCCCGATTCGCAATTATATCTCAAGCATCCAATTGTGTAATCCTTGCATAAAAATTATTTTCGTTTTAATTCTACTCTTGCTTGTCTGGGGTCTGAATAGCTCTTGAAAAATGTCTCGGCTCAACTCTAGTGCAACAAAAAAAAACATGAAATATCTCTGAATAGTAATACGCGCGTAAACCTTCCACGAAAACGGAATCACTTTCTCGGCGTCTCCTTCTAAATCACCGAAACCGCGCGTGCAAAAGAAACGCGTAGAGAACTCCCTTTAAAAGTCGTCGAAGTCCAAGGACCTATAGTGAGATTTCGTTCACTTTGCGAGGCAAGCTTCGATTAGCAACCCTTTTTTTATCTTAATCCTTGAGCGTGACAAATGGGGTAGCTAGGATGGAAGATGTGGCTTTTACTTGACAGTAAAATTTAGATTACTTCATTAGGAAACTTGTTTACGAGATTTTGCTTTTTCTTAAATTTCTTATTGGTATTAATAATTTTCGGTATTGAAAATATGAAAGCTTTACATTAATAAGGTAAGCATAATCTTAACCTATTCAAATCCCTAAAGCAAACAATCTACTGTAAAAAGAAAGGACTGGGTATGTGCTCCGTTTTCAAAATTTTATTTGTTAAAATAGATCAATAATTTCTAAAAGTACTCATAAGGAAAACAATCCTATATGCACATCTTAATTGTTTGTATAAATAAATAAAGCACAACAGAAAAAGCTGGTCATGGCAGTTTCCTTAAAATACAATAAACATGTCTGT
>JAPYZO010006153.1:0-21344 GCA_030522905.1 Torymus flavipes | reverse complement strand
GAGCGAGAGAGAACGGCGCTCCAGCCAAGCCCAGGAGGAGGACGTCCTGTGACGCATTAAACTGAAAATCTCAAGGCACCCTCTCTATACCTCCCCCCATCCTCCTCTTTGTATATCTTTCGTCTTTTTCCTCCTTTTCCCTCTATGTACACCCCTTGCGCTCGTCCTTTTTATCTCTCGTCCTGCCGTGCGACATTAGAGACTGTATAGTACTATATGCGAGCGCGTACACTACTATCCCCAAGGCCCACAGAGAGTAACGCGAAAAAATTACTAATTTCGCGCGTGCGAGCTTTGAGATTTTGGCGCGGGCATGTATGAAAGGGAGATTTCGTTTGTACGTATCTACCGCAGGTTTCCTTTTTTTCTCGCGTGCACGATGCGCCATCGGCGAACGCGGATTTTCCCGCAGCAGCTATTGTGAAGTACGCGAATGCGTGTAATGCGTGAGAGAGGAGACTCTTATCGCGAGAGAGCAAAGCTGATCAATATGTTAATACCCCTACGAGGTAATCCCTGTAATGCCAAATTCACGATAAAAAAGATCGTGAGAGAGGACAGGATTATTATTACGCGCGCGGAGAGGATTTGCGCAGCGCACTTAGATGAATTATTCGTCTTTTTACGCTATACGTTCGTGATGGTGAGGCGATGCAAAAGTGCATTTTCGACGTGCATTAAAATGCAATTTGTTATTATCAACGCGAAGCGTGAGATTAATTAATACACATGTGTTATACAATAAAAGACGGTTTTTTTTGTTGCACTTTCTATAATACCCACTCGCGTTTTTTGCAGATGAAATCGGAAAGAATTGGAAGACCAACGCTATATATACTATTTCATCAAATTTCAATTTAAATTACGTGAATATTCGAATTTCGAGCCCTTTCGAATAATAGCGCGAAAGAGACCTCTCTCCCTTTAATCGTATACACATATATAGCGGCCACCCGGCGGCAGCCCCTCTGTGCGCTCACTCGCTCGCTCGCGCTCAAATTACAAGTACTCAATTTATTTCGGTTAAAAATGGTCTAAATAAACTAATTCTATTATGTACATTATTCGCTCTGTGTTTAATTAATTTTAAATTAATTTAAGGTCTCCGATATACCGGTATATTTTGAGCTCTAGGAAATTTCGCGAGTAAAACGCTGTCAAAGCGATCGATCTATATATAGAGGATTGTTCGAATTGACGTTTCAAATGTGGTAGCGGCGCGTATCGTATAGTTTTTACTTTTGTACCTTTGAATTAAAAATAATTATTGATTTTCCCATACATTAAACAAAAATATTCTATACACGATGATATCTTCATCAACCATAAAACTTACTTCTATTTTCCAACCACCAACCCAACTTTCTACAATTTCGCGTAAAATTTTCGATCGCTATAATTCCCTGAAAAAAAAACAGCACGAACCGCAAACTTTAAATTCCACCGTATCACTCCCGCAGGCACTCGCGATAACACATCCGCCCCGTATTCGACGCATTTGCGTACAATCTAATTCTCCTTGGGATGTGTAACCTCGCGCTCGCGGGCGCGTACAATGACGCAAACACACCCACACATACACCACCTCCAAACAAACAAACAAACAACTCTTTCTCTCTTTCGCCACAAAAGATGACACGCCTCGTGCAGCCAAAAAAGCTCTTCGCATATGTACGTGCATCATATATATATATATATACACAGGCACACACACACACACACGCGTGTGCGCACAACGGACCCATGGCGTAGACACACAACGGCCGCGTGCGTACGGCCCTGATAACGTATATATATATATATGCACGCGAGGGGCCGATAACACTGGCGCCACGATATAGCCGTGCGATATCGCCCTCCTCTCGCTCCGAACGTGCGTGCTGCTCTCCCCTCGCCCTGTACACATGTGTCTATATACGTGCATACACATACACACGTGATCTGGGTGTGTATAGGTAATACACACTGTACGTGCACGCATGTATGCGCGCTATAGCGATGTAGGTCGCCGCCGTGCCGCGCCTGCAGCCTGCCTGCCTCATGCCTGCCCCGTCCGACTAGCCGCGCGGCATACACGCGTGTAGGTGTGGGAGCGCGCTTGCGGCACAATGAGAGAGGGAAAAGAATGGGATATATGGAATGAGAACGAGCGAGAGAGAAGGATTATGTATGTGTAAATGGAGGGAAAAAAGAAAATTTTTAATATGCAAGGAAGAGGAGGAGGAGTGACTGTGTTTATCGAGGGAGAGAATTTCGCGTACGGCGGCCCTGCTGCGATCGCGAGGGCCAAACTCGCGCTCGATGACGGTGCACGCATACGGTGCCGCGAGGGGAAAAAGGTAAAGAGAAATTTCGTACACATGTGTGAGTATAGAGAGAGGGAGATGCACTAGCGGATAGTGGGATTGGTTATTTGGGATTGGGCTATGATAATTTAATGAGTAAATGGAGGTTCGATTATGGGAGGGACGGTGAAAAATTCAACGATTTTTCCTTTGAGTAATATTTTAGTTTCTAATTTGCCCGAGTATATTCGGCTATCCAGAATCGTTAAATATGTAACCCTGGTAAGTGAAGTTACCCCTTTTTTTCTACAGATTAAAGTAAGTATAAATATTGTAAAAATCCATTAGAAATCGCTCGAAGATCGACGAACCCAATAAAAATGACGTTGCAATTTGGATGATGAAATGTTTAAAGTATACGAGAAGAGAGCATTATTGTTGGCAGCGCAAACATTGCACCAGCCATAAGAATGTAAAAATAAACTTTAATCTTAATAGGCTGACAGCCGCATTCACCGAGCCATTGAGATATTTAGACCGACGACGAAACTGGTTCGTGTCTCGCGCATTATACTGTATACTCGAGCTAGAAAAATTAAGAAATATATACGAGATAAACTCGTGTGTGTGATTCCGCTGATTAAACCGAGCCGCGCTTCACACAACTGCGTATAGACTCCTTTCCTACAACGTGAATCATACCCATATGCACACGCCGCTATACTAGTCTGTCTGTATCGACGTAATAAAAAAGCTGCTGGTACGTTATTATTAAACCAATGATAGAGACATTCCCCGGCCACACATGAATGTCTCACCTTTCTCCAAAAACCCTTCTCCACGTTATTATACCCACAGATCCCTGAAATCCCCACGTCTTCCTTCTTCCGCGATGTCGCCGCCCGTGGGATGAATGCTTAATTCAACGCGCGCGTGCGGGGGTACTCTGATAGAGAAAGAATAAGAAGAGGCAGCAGCAGCAGCTGGTGCACTCGATTGTTCCTGCCGGAAAGTAGACCTTAATTATCGTGAACGCGAGATGCTTATCGGACGCGCCTTTATACGTGTAAGCATACGTGTGTAGACGAAGAAACCGAGCTGCGAACGAATTCGCGTACACGTAGAGGGGATGCGTGTAAAAGTTTCAGCGCCGGTATTGTGGAGAGAGAAAGAGAGGAGAGAGTAGGGGGGGGGGTGGGTGGGGGGGGGGGGGGGGGGGGGGGGGGGGGGGGGGGGGGGGGGGGGGGGGGGGGGGTATAGTGGGAAGAGGGACGCAGGCTTTTTTATAGGTGAGTGTATGGTTAATTAAGGATGTGTATTTAATTGTGAGCTGAATAGAAAAGCCTTGCGAGAGAGAAGAAGAATGGCGCGGATTTAACAGAGGTCTGATAAGCGTGTATATTGTTGGAATTTTTTTTTTTTTTCGGTACATGAAGAGAGATTGTAAGGAAAAACTTGGGGGGAGAGAGAGAGAGAGGAAGATACAGTTCAGTGGAAGAAGATAGTGTCTCACCGAACTCGGCGCTATCTACTTATATAATCAGAAAAGTATCTTCTTCGTTCTTTTTTCTACCCCATTATCAACGAGTCTGCGATTTCCTATCATATCTATATATTGCGCGTGGTTTCGAAAATTTTTGGCATAAATAAGCGTTGGACGGACACGATTATCAAACGTTTCCGACACTATATAGTGTAACAGATCGTCATGACCTAGGCAACCAGTATAGTATACAATCCAACTACGCCTCGCGGCATATATCCGCATGGCATGACCGCGTGACCGTGCGCACAGATCGCGTCTACTCTCTCCCTCCCGCGCTTCATTAGCGTAAGAAATTGAAAAGTGGAAAAATTGTAACGGCCCAGGAGGCATAATAATGCGCGTATGTATACCCTCCAGAGACAGAACGCGCGCGTGTAGGGGAGAGTGACAGACATATCGGGGTAGGGAAGAGCATGCACTACATTCCTATAATGTCCCTAATGGCTTTAGTCCGACTCGAAAAATTATGCGATAAATTTTGAGCCTCGAGGAGTTTCTTAATTATGAAGATTCTAATAAACGTTAATCTTGGAAACGAAATAATAAATATAAACTGGTGGTGTGCTGTGTTCAATATTGGATTTTTCGGATCGGTTCGTGTGATAAACAAATGTTTTATCGGAATTTCGAATGAGCCAGTATAGGAATGTAAAGAATAGAGAAAAATACGCGAGAAGAGAGCGAAAAAAGCAATAACAGGGAAGGTAATTCAATAATATCAAATCAAATTTAGCTTTTTCTAGCTTCAAATTGAACACTTTTTATTGATTTTAAATGAAATAAAGTGAAAAAGAACGATACTGCGAGTATTCGATTATTCCAATTGTGTAATACAACGCGGCGTTTCATTGTTTCATTTTCAAATCTTTTTTTCGCCAACGCGCGTTATACACGCGCAGATTGAAAAAAAAAATTTCCCCTTACCTTGACATTACACTCACATATACATATATATACATACGTGCGAGAATAAGCTCAGTCAAAGTCAAAACTTTGCTAAGGCTTCTCACACGCTATTCTACATATACTCTCTATCCGAAATGATGTATATACAGCATTCGCACACATATACAGATAGGGGAAAAAAGCTCTCGGTCGTTCGCTCTCTCGCGACAGCCGTGGAAATGAAAAAAACAGCTCGCGAGAGGCGAAACAACGACAGCGAGGTACAAATATATACTTGTTACAATTTTATCAATATCGCGATAAGGCTTTAAAAACGTTGTCGCATGCCCTCATGCTGCCGCTCGGCTGCATGTACCAGCAGCGCGCGATGTGTGTTTGTGTATAAACGCGTGTGTGCTGTTCGCGCGCGCGCGACGCTTGTAACGCGTGTTTTCTCTCCCTCTCTCTCTCTCTCTCTCGTCGTATACGTACACGAGCGCTCTCTTTTCTCTGCCATCGATTTCGCTACTAAAGTTTTGAATAACGCAAAAAGCGCTATTCGCCGCACGGTAGCAGCGCGCTGATGTTTACCGAATTATTGTTTTCTCGAAAAACTAACAATTACCACGAGAGCTCCGCGCGGCGAATGAATTTTTCAGAGAGCCGTTGCGCGCGCCAGCTCGTAATCAACATTTTCAAAATGCAAACGTACATAATGAATTCGCGCAACGAGTGTGCGTATGTGTGCGTATGCTCATGCATATAAATGTGTATGAGAGTGGGTGCGGCGCGCGCGATGCCGAGGAAAAGTGTAAAAAAGACGCGTTATTTACCGCGTGCGAGCGCTCTCTGCGTTTAACATTTTAATCGCGGCGCGTATGCGTCGACTTTTGTGCAATGTAATTGAATAATTTCATATTGATAAGTCGTGTGGTCGGGAGCTGGAAGGCTGAAAAATTAAACGTTCGATTTCGCGCTTTTTCAAAGATTTATGTGTATAATATAAAAGAAAATAGGTCTGTAAGAAAGAAGAAAAGAGTGGGAAAGGGTATGAGTATGGACGCGAAATAATAGTGTGATGGATGAATGATGATTTTGGAGAGTGATAATATGAATAACGTTTAATAATATTCGATGTGTATTTGCCGATCTGCGATTGGGGAGGTCATATAGGTTTCAAAAAAGGGGTTTGAAATAATTGAACGCGAATTAGTACTCAATTAAAGTATATAATGAAAGTAAAAAATATTTTGAACGAAGATCAATGATAGACTCGTACATCGCGAGTCCGAAGTCTGATGCAACGCCATCCATTGCCTTACGCTATTACAACGTATAATAAAATGCTTGTGTCTCAATTATGCCGGAAATCAAATTACGACATCAAAATGAATTTCCCGAATCAAGACGATAATAACAAAAATTCCAAGGATAATTACTTTTCCAAACGGAAATGTATATATTTACAACCCAAAACACCATTAAAAAAAAAGGACACACATACACACCTCCGACAAATGTAATTATCCCCATAATAAACCGCACAGTGTTCGTACACCAGGCGAAAACACGGCGCGCAAACAACGACTACAAGTCATAAATGAAGTACAAGCCAGCAGCAGCATATACACCTCAACCCCCAGTCTCCCTCGAAGCCGCGTGCGCGTCGATTAAACGACCGCGAAAAATCCGAATATACCAACCGCTCAGGAACGCGCGAGCGCCCAAAAGTGACGTGTATAAATAAAAAGTGAAAGAAGTCCGAAGAGCGAGAGGCAGAGAGAGAAAGCGCGCACGCGGGCGAGAAAATAAAAAAGAACGAAGGTGATGGAATCGAGCGAAAGTGAACGGGGGGTGTGTGTGTGCGCGCGCGCGTACGGATATATGTCGACGGGTATGCAGGCGCGAGCGCGCGAAAAAAACGCAGAATGGGGTACAGAGGGAGAGGTAAAAAAGGAGGGAAAAGAGAAAAACAATTAAGCGCCCTAAAAAACGAGGAACAGGTGCAGCGTGCACAGGCAGCACGCGCGCATTGTCTTTCATCGACGCGCGAAATGTTCCATCGGGAATTCCGTTCGAGTTTGCGCACACGTATATATACGTACGTATATATGTGCGTACGAGGCAGACAGGACGAGGACACGCGGCCGGGTGGGCCGATAGACGGGCGCGGGAAAAAGCGGAAAGAGAATGGGCGAGAGCAGAGGAAAAAAAAGAGGAGAGGCGGGTGGGCGACTTTTTTTTCGCGCGTCTCTCTCTCTCTCTCTCTCTGTGATGAATGCACACGTGTAACACGTGGTTCGCTCGCGTGGCATCCGCGCGAAATTGCCGTAATCGCTCGATTTTTCCCCGTTCGCGAGCGCCTAATTGTTTCCTATAAGCGCGCAAGCGCGCGGGGGTATTATATATACACAGGGGCGAAAGTAAATCCGGCGCCGGGTGTAATTAACGTTATGCCACCTGCGTATAAAGGAGAGGTTGCGAGGGGGGGTGAAAAGGGGTATGTATAGAATACGGGTGCGGGTGAAATATATGTGTGAGCGAAAGGCAGGGGTGGGTGACGGGCGAACGGTTGTTGCGAGGAAGTAGCAGTCGAAGGGTGGACGAGTATAGCTGGGGTTGGTATGGTAAAAAGGTCGGGAGAGGGTGATCGTTGGAACGACGACGCTGGGGTGGAAAGGAGGTGCGCTGTGCAAGCTCGCTATGTCTGCTGTGGAATCGTATAGGGACTTGCAATAGTTTATTATTGTAAAAATAGTGCGAGTTTTGTTTTTACATGTTGGAGAGATTTTTGTTTTTAAAGATTCTGCTTTAGGGTAAGAGGATTTTTTCTAAAATAGAATCCTCTTACGGATTAAATCTCCTTTCGAAATATATATGAAATATTTGAAATTCTGCATTACGGTTATATATATACATTCACGGTAGAAAATAGCCGAAAATTATTTTAAAATCTAAAATTCGAATTTTCATGCTAAAACAAACGATTTTTTCGCTATATTCCCTGATGTTTTTAGAATATTTTACTCAAAATACGCTAGGTGTATTTTTCCATTCTTCCAGCATCCATCATACTTTTTCGAAAAAATTACCCAAAAAAGCACAGCGCAACATCTAACCCATCAACTATTTCCCACCGGCGCATTACCTAATAATCACCCCCAATAACAACAATTTCCATTCCCCGTATCCAGCCAATATTTCACCGCCACATTAAAATCCGTCATCATTTGCCTATCCTCTCTCTACCTCTATCTCCCATCTATTAATCAGTCCTCCCGCACCCACACATCCCGATGATTTTTGCATGCAACTTTCACGTCGGAAAGCCAGAGAGCGAACCTGCAGCAGCGCACATAGTATATAGAACCCCGTCATCAGCGTAGCGCTCGCGCGCGGATTCCCAGCTCGGATTTCGCGGGCGGGCTTTTTCCTCTCTCTTTTTAATTTTAACTTTTTAAAGTTTTTTGTTTTGCCACCGCCGCCACCGCCTCTCTCTCCTCTCTTTTTGTCCGCGCGCTTCAAAGCTGATATTCGGGGCCACTATATATATATGTGCGTATGCGCGATGCGTGTGTGCAGTGCGGCGCGGTGGTGCACCGTATAGTATATATACTATATACATATATAGACACGAAAGAGGAAACTCGCCTATTGGGAAACGCATTTTGCGTTGCCATGCCAACTCTGCAAGCGAGCGCGCGTGTTCCGGGTAATGAATTGTTAACTTGAACCTATTTTCTAATTCTATAAATACTAGGAGAGAGAGAGAGAGAGAGAACAGTAACACACACTTGAGCGTGTGTGTGTGCGAGCGCGTGGGGGCGTAGAGTTATTGATTGATTTTGTAAATAGCCTTTGAATAATGCCCATTATTATGATAATCTTATGGGCTTAATTGCATATTTAAGGACCACAGTGGCGGTCGGTCGCCCGGCTACACGTCTTTTTATTATGCAATGGCCCGTGTCTCTGTATGTGCGTAATGGCAATTTGACGAATTTAATGTATAACATTAGAATTTAGAAAGGTGGAGAGCTTGCCCGTAAAGCCATGGTATTTTTCTTTCTTCTTGCAGCGTTAATTTATTATTAAAGGCGAGAGCTCGTGACACACACACACACTTGTACGCGACGGGGAAGGGAAGACTCGAGAATATTGCGGGTGTTATCAAAAGAAACCTGCACTCGTTAGTCTCTTTTCTAATTTGGCGGAAAATTAGTGCTTCGAGCGCGCGCGAGCGCAGGTAATTTCAGTATTACTATGCACATCTATAATAATTGACCGTAAATATTAATGAGCTGCGGGCGAGTAGATTAACTATAATTCGCCAAAAATTTTCGGTTTATATAATATATATCGTAATTCTAATAGCTTTAGTGGATTAATAATTCATTGCTATACTACATAATAGAACAATATTTACTCTTTTCTGTTACACCAATCAGAAAAAAAATACAAAGAAACGCGTTTATAAAAAAACACCTCCGTTGAAAACAACACACGCAGCACAGTAGAAAACAACGTGATAACTGCATACACATATACACACTCTCTCGCTCATATCAAGTGCATCGCATCTCTCGTTGCAACAACGCTCTCGCTCGCTTATACTTATATTCTTGTGAAATGGTTTTCATTTCGAAGTGATCTATCGCGCGAGCTGCTATCGGCTGCCCCTACCTCTTTATCTTGCCCCGTAATCTCCGGGAAACGTAAGATAAAATTGCAGCGCTATAGTGTCAAACACCTTACACCGTGACACCCGATGATTTCGAGTACGACGCATACATACATACAATACGAACACGCGTGTGTGCGTGTATAAGCGAATGGGACAAAGGGGGACGAGTTGGCGCGAAAAAAAAGAAAGCTCGAATTTAATCGGCGGACGTAATAACGTAACGTCACTTAAAGCTCCACCCCGTTTCCGGCGCGTGAGTCCCGCTGCTGCCGCTGCTGCTGTGCGTGAGCGGCTGTGTTGGCTGTATGCGAGAGATGCGCGAGAAAACGGAGAATATAATTGTAACGTGCGTTGTAAAAGTAGGGGGCGGTGGGTCTGCATTTTGCAGGATTGTTTGTTTTGATGGTATTTAATTTTGAGGAAATTAAGGGGAGTTTGGTTAAAAGGAGGGTATTATATATAATTAGCGGGTTTTCAAAGAAAACTTTTGATTTGGCAAATAGTTATACGAAAAAATGAAAATTTGAAATAAAATGAATTGTATTTTGATGTTTAAAACAATTCGGGAATATGTTTTGAATATTTTAAAGATTTTTCGATTTAACAAAATGTTTTATTTATTCGAAATATTCAACGAGTAATGTTAATCTAGTTTTATACTGAAAATTTCAAAAATATAAATGGAATTCTGACGTATAATTAGTTATTTGATTTATAAACCGTGTAATGTAAATATTATTGAAAATGCATGGAATAAAGGTATTTTTTCAAACACGTCGAAATTCCGAAAAAGCTATGTGATTTTAATATTTCCTCAAACACACTTTCGTTTATGTAATTAATGTCAAAAACATGTTTTGCTTTCCTTTAGTTCGTGATTTTACATTATGAGTATATAAAATAATATAATGACCAACGCATTTATTATCTATTTTTTTTTCATCAGCTAGTATTACTTCCGAAATTCAAAAAACCGTATAGGAAAAAATACGCGGAAAAATACATAAAAAAAGTGAAAAACATGAAAAAGTTTCGATGAAAACTGTATTCGATATATAATTTCAAATACATTACACTTTTCTAAAAGAATATTTAGAATTTTAAAAAATATTGGAAAAAGTCGTGTGACAGATAAAATGTTATCTATTATACGAATATAATAATGACATTTTATGCTATTATATTAACAATAATGACAAAAGTTTTTAGATAAAAAGGAAAAAATATTATTATAAAACGTCTGCTCTGACAATACGTTCTTTTTCATGAATACGAAAGATTAGTCAACAATTAATTTAATTTACAAATTACCGAAACTTTAAGGAACAGGAATCACCTCGTGCTCCTTATGAAACCCACAAATTATACGTAACCCAAATATTGAAAAAGCGCGATCGTCATTTACATAAATCCCTTGACTCTGTAATCCGCGAAAATTCGAAATTTTCTGCAACCCTTCATTTACATACGGGGAAATGTCATTATGAGCAAACCGAGGGAGAAGGAGAGAGAGAGTCCCGGTAGACCCAAATCTAATATACGTCCGTTTGGAATCTTGCGGCGAGCAAACAAAAATTCCGGTCCTCGGGTAAACTAATCTCGAGATTTAATTTCGCAACTATACGGCCACGTGTACCTTCCCATATCATAGCGCACGTCAGAATAAAAAAGAAAAAAATTTTCGACCGTTCTTACCACTACATAATTTTCGAAATTTTCTCTCGTGACTTCGCGTCGATTTCGCAAAATCTCGCAGACCGTATCAGCCCCTTTAACCCGCGCGATGCGCGCCGCCTCTCCTACGACGAGGAATCTCGAAAAAAGCGCGCTCCTCGCAAAAACCCTTCCCCTTCAAGTCCCTCATCACACCCCACGTACACACATAGATATGCAACCTCCGTCAGGCTCTCCGATAATTTCGGAGCGTCCACTGCGTGCGCCCGATAGGCGCATACATACATGTACACATCTATACATAGAGGGAGAGAGACAGGAGCTCCCGCGGGCAGATCTCCTTTAATTTCGCGGTATCTGCTTCAACGACACGGCACACGCTGGTACGTTCCCTTTAATATACACAACGTAAAAAGTTTCGCGACGAATAAAGCGCCCGAGAGAGAGAGAGAGAGAGGAGGGCAAAAAAGGGAAGCAGCCGCCGAGCGCGCTCGCGAGAGAGGGAACGAGATAGATAGCGCCGGCTAAATAGATAGACAGATAGAGAGGGAGCGAGAGAGCGCAGGAGCGAGCGAGAGGGACGGACAGCCAGCTGGGTAGATAGATAGAGAGGGAGAGAGCGAGTGAGAGAGAGGGAGCAAGAGGGGCCGAAGCCCCGCGCGCCGGCAAAGTCTTGTCCAGGACACGATATCGTCCTCGCTCGTTCCCACCCGTCTCAAGCCCTTAAACCAAACTTTTTCGCCACCATTCGCTTCCCCGTTCCCTCCGAAACCTTAAATTTTCCAAAAACCCCCCGAAAATCCAAATCTTAGCCCTATTGCAATCCTACCAACGCTATCGCAGCGGGACAACATTTCTGCCGTCTGCCGCGAAACTCGACGAGGGGGAGAGCGAGCGAGAGAGGAGTGTATATAGCGAGCGCGCGCGCCCGGCCTGGCCTGCTCTCTCTCTCTCACTCGAGTGTGTGCGCGCGAGCGAGAGGAGAGTTGCGTGTGTGCGGAGCGGAGGCGGAGGTAGTACGAGAGAGAGAGAGAGAGAGAGAGAGAGAGCGACGGCGGCGGCGGGTGGGGCAGTGGCGGCACCGGCGGCGGCGGCGGCACACAGCCAGCGCTCGCTCGGCGCGCACAGTGTACGCCGAGACGATAGCTTCGTGCGTCCGCCCGCTCAAGTATTGTCCCGTACTGCCGAGCTTCCCCGAGCTCTGGCATTTTTTACGCGGCTTTTTAATGAAAAATTTATCTCTGATTAGGTGGAGAACGAGGCCGAGAAGGTACCCAGAGAGAAATTTTGTTTTTCAACCCGCCAGGTGAAATTAGAGAAAATTTCGAAGGTAGCGGGCTGCGACAGGAGTTTCGCCGTCCGGGCGCGGGGCTCTCGTTTATTTTTGCATTTTAAGGCATTGGAGAAAAGAAAATGTTGAAAAAAATAGTAAAAAAGCGACGAGCGCGCGGCCTGGCACGGGGCCCGGCCGCCGCCGTCGACGTTGCCCGCGCTCTAGAGGGGGAAAGAGAGAGAAAAGGAAGAGGAAAAAGGAAGGAGGGCCAGGCGCGCGAGCAGCGGAAGATGCACAAAAATGTACCGAAGACCCCCGTACGTACACATCGCAGTCTCGCGCGCAGCGGACGGAAGAGAGCCTGCGTATATGTGTACACTTTTTTCTCTCTCTCGCTGCCGCTTTAACGTTTTTTGCTAGAGCCGAGGCCCGCTCTTCTCTCTGCCGATATTTCGCGCGCTCTTCTTTGCGAAATCCTCGCCGACGCTTAGGACGTGCAAACGAAGAAGACGCGGGCTTTGACGCTATACGTCTATGAAAAAAAATCGTGCGCGTATTGAACTCTAGCTCTCGGAGGATTTTTTCCTCAGGTTCCATAAGTATATACACATACCTTCTCTTTCTTTTTCCGCACTTTCTTGTAGCGCAAGACTTGTCTTCGTCCTTTTAGCTACCGCTCGCGCGCCAGGAGTATAGTGTATATAGGAGGATTTTTTTTCCGCGCGCACAGAAAACGAGTTGGCTGTAGTCTGGGAGAGGCTATGGTGGGTTCTGTGTTTTTTTATCTCGCTTTTTCGTTGTTGAAAATGGAAAATACGAGGGGTGAGGGAGCGAGTGAGTGAAGTAGGATTTTTATAGTGGGCTGGATTTTTGTCGATACGCGAGGGGTGGTGCGGTGAAGTAATGCCCGGAGCACTGTACATTGGGTAATGGAAATTTTGGGATGGCAGGTGATGCCCGCTGGAGATTAATTCTTTGGACGTGTCGCTGTTACGTAATGAGCATCGTGATGTGTGTGTGTGTGTGTATGTGTACGGAAATAGTTTGAAGTTTCGATGATATTGAAAAAATTCGTGGGAATTATATATTAAAGACTTCTTATATATCTCCGGCATTTTAATTATACGAATTTGAATTAATTGTAGCTTTCTCATTTATCTTTGCGAAATTCATCAGTGCGCACGCGTGTATCTTTAGCGAAAATTTCAAGCTCGAATTTTAATTAATTAAAGCGAGAATTTTTAATTTATCTCTCAAAATTAATAACAATTTTACCGGAATTATAAACTTATTTCAATCGACCCCCGGCTATACGCACGAATGATTAAAAAACATTAAATTATTCGACGCACGCGGGGCCGCCTTGTCCTCAAAATTCATCGCGCTCGATGCCTTTGCAGACGCATTCTCCCTCTCTCTCCCTCGTCCAGCGCACTTCAACCCCCTTGCTCCCTCGCGCAAGAAAAACACTCCTACTTCTCTCCGGTATACCAGAAAAACTTAGCTCTCGCGAATTGTTTATACTCGCTCCGACGTTCGCCTCCATTTGCATTTTTTGCGTATTACACACACACACACATAGCCAACGTATATACACAGACACCGTTATATAAGTTCGCGCAAAAAGTCGTTCGCATACACACATACGCAGATGTGCATGAATAAATAAGAATTGCAAAATTGTTTCTCTCTCTCTCTCTCTCCTGCTTATATTCGCCCGAAGAACGGCAAGTCGAGGAATAGAATTTTTCTCTCTCTGCTCTCGCGCGTGCGACGGTAGTAAAGAAAAAACACGCGCTGCAGTGTGTGTGTGTATGTATACGTGTGTACCTACGCGCAAAGTACACGCGGTGTAGAGGGAGGGAAAGAGAGGAGTAGGTTCGACGGCGCCGGTGCCTGCCTGCCTGACGCTGCGGGGGTGTGGGGGTGCACTATACGTTCGCTCGACGGGCTCCTTTCGACCTTCGGGAGATTCTAATTCTACCGGGGGCGTCAGCGCGCCTTTTCGGAGCTGCGATGCGGTCCGCGTCGTCGTTTTTGAAGGAAATATTTGCGAAAGTTTTTGGAGTAGGTTGGATTGTTGATCAAGTTTCGGCATGTATCGGGGGGATGGTTTTATATTGGAGGCAAAGTCTTGATATAGGGGATTGAGAGGTGTTTTATAATAATGAATGTACACGTTAATGAAATTGTCAATCGGAAAATAACTTGTGTTATTCCGAACAGTTGTATAAATTTTTAACTTATATCTGTTGATTAATAATATGTATAAATGAGAGTGAATTAAAATGCATACCGATAGAATAATAACGAACGAAAGGACAACGAACTTTTACATAAAATATCCAATCCAATCCACACAGAATAGCAATCATTAAAAATACATATGATTCTTTGATATTCTATCATCCCACCGCATCCATCCTCCGCACACAACATACTTTACAAGGTAAAATCAGTCCTCGGCGATGACGGGAAAGAAGAAAGAAAAAAACCCCGCCTACAGACGACCCAATTAAATCAGATAACATACTGATAATATATTATATTTTTAGCGATGACCGCATCACATACACGCGCTCCTTCCTCCTCCTTTCCCCCATTGTTCGATGCAAATTTGCGAAATTCGAACGCACGCTGCCGCGCTATATGCCAACCAAGCACAACCCGTCGCAGCACACACATAGGACTCGCCGATGAATCACTCCTGTTCGTTTCTGAATCATGAATTCGCGATCGCCTCGCTCACGCTCGCGCTAGAACTAAACAGATTTCAAGGCCGCCAGAGGCGCGGCCGTTATATAAGAAAGCGGCGCGGGCTGCACGACTCGTGGCCTGTGCGGCAGGCGAATTCACTTTTTCCGAATTCGCGAGAGGATGCGGGTTTTATTTTTCAATCGTTACGTCGCGCGAGTTTGCGAGCGAGGGGAGATATATATGCGTTTTTGATAGGCGATAGAATTTTGCGCCTTACGCGCGCGTGCGCGCGACGATATAGTTTGAGTGCGTATGTATAGTAGGGAGGGGAGATTTTTACATTTCCTATAACAGTTAAAACAATATATACGAGAGAAAAATTTATACACACGCGTGAGCGCGCGCATGCAAGACTTTTTATTGCCCTGTGTTTGCAAAATCGTAAAAGTGTATATATCGTTATTATATAGTCTGCGTTCTGAACCGGGAGAGCGAGAGGGATATATACTATTTCGCCGGCGCGCGCATTTTTTTTTCTCGCGCCGCATAGAAATTCTTATTTCATAAAAGTTTACATTTATGGACGGCTGTGCGTGCGGCGCGAAAAAAAAAATATAACTTAAATCGCCACGCGATGTGCCTGCGCACGAGCTTTCGTTTGTATGTACGTGTACACGAAGAGTACAGCGTACGTATAAAAAGTTTTTATTCGTTTGTTGTAAAAATTTGGTCGTTTGGAAAAGCGATCGTGCATTGTTTTTTTTTTCACGCGGGCATATTAACCATCATTTTTATTGGTTTTAGCTATATAAGTATCTAATTCAATGCGTGCGTTTTTGCCTTATAAATGCATTTTGAATGATCCATGTGGTGCTGATCTAGATATTACAGTTATTCGAGACTAGTAAATACTTGCCAAGAAAATTACGACCATTCTAGTTAGAAATCTTTATGTAAAACTACGATGTTTACGTACGATACGTACGCGTACAATGCGATCTAATATTTTCCCAGCACCATCGTGCTTTCTCATTTACCTCATGAAATGTTCCTGTATCAAGAAATCCACCCTATACAGAATAAAATAGAAAAATTCATTCATCCAAGCCCGTTACGCCGCGTGCGAAAAAATTCCTCACTACCATATACATCCTTCTCCCCTCACCCCTTTCTCACATTCCCTTGCAATTTTTGCCACTCCCCACCCACTCACATACACACAGTGAGCTCACGGCCCCTGCGCCTAAACAACCGTTTTTCTCATGTAACTAAAATTTCGCTCAGCCGGTGGTCGCGCGCGTGTACAGAGAGAGAGAGAGAGAGACACCGGACGTCACTTCTACCTCCTCTCGTATCGACTTACACAAAAGTGCGTTGTTGCTGCTGCTTCTGCTGCTGCATACGGCGACACATTTTTCGAAAAATTTTTTTCTCAGCCTCTGCGCACCCGCGCGCACATTATGTTACACGCACACGCGGGGGGAAAAGGGAGTCGTCGTGCGTGTAGCTCTGGCAAACAGGTTTTCGGTGTGCTGTGTGTGTGTGTGCGAGAGAGAGTGCGCGTATGGGGCGCCCGAGAGGCTCTCCTTTTTTTTGTGCGTTTGTCAATCCGATTTCCACGGGCGCGTCTTACCTGAATCGGGCCATCGAACCCAGTCGCGTCTCTCCCTCTCTCTTTCTCTCTCTTTCTCCCCTCTCGTACCTGTTACACACCTTCGCTGCCCCTCGCTCGCCCGGTAGTCCCTTTGTCTTCTTCCTTCTCTCTCGCTCTTTCTCTCGCTCTGGCAACCTTGGCTGCGAGCGCGCCGGAGCCGAAATGAATTTAGCTTGGCTCCGCTCTGCTCTCCCTCTCTTTCTCGTCTTTTGGCCCGCACGTCAAAAGCCTTCTCTCTATCTTTCTCTCTCTCTCTCTCGCACGTTGGCTGGCTTTTTTCCTCGAGTGCGCACAAAAACCCATTGAATTCGGTCACCTGAACCCCGGGCATTCTTCTGGCGGAAAGAAGGGGAGAGAAAGAGCGCGAGACAGAGAGAGAGAGAGAGGAGAGCAGCGTATATGTATACGGACGGGCTTTCGATGGAAGGAATTCCGTGGATCCTTCGAATCTATTCTGCGCCAGTAATGTACGCCGGCCTTTTTTCGCCTGCGCGAGCGCGCGAGTGTGCAGGCGAGAGTGAGAGAGAGGGAGAGAGAGTGAGTGAGGAAGGAAAAAATCCGTCTTTCACTCACTCGCTGTCGAGTCCTCTCCACCTTCTTCTTCTTCGCCTCCTCCTCCTCTTTCCCCTTCTTTTTCGTGAGTGAAGGCTCGCGTCCTTTCTTCCCCCTTTTGGCGCACGGCTTAAAATCTAAACTATTTCTATTCGGATATATAGGTATAATAATGTGAGGGGTGCGCGCACGGGGTGGAGTCGAGATTAATCGTGAAAAATCGGGAGTTACTTGGAAGGTGCAGGGAAGCGGCATTGTGCGACTCTTCAATGGCATATATTCGTATTTATTAAAGACAGGATATTGGTTGATATTTGTATATAAGAGCGCAAATATTCAATTTTTAGAATAAATTTTAGAATTAGAAATTCGTAGAAAGATATTTTAAATTTGTCGTCCTAATCAAATATTTTTTACTCTGATAATTAAAATGATGGAATATTTCTGTATGATACAGTTGTCCTTATATGTCTTTTCTTAGTATTAGCTAATCTATGTACTCCAGAATTAACAATAATATTAATCTTTCTCACATTTATCGATATCAATGCCATTCATTAGACTGCTGAATAATACCGCTGCAGATACTTTCTTTCTTTCTTTTTACTCTACGACTCTGGGTACTAGTGAGATTCTGTTGTGCCACAATCCATGTTTAAGCCGCAGCAAATAAATTAACACATGCTTCATTAATTTTTGTTGATCACTAATAATTTAAAACTCTTTTTTAATGGTTTTTTTTAATTGTGATGTATAAATTTTGGCGGATTCCCTGCATCAGGCGTTCCAATAGAACTTTTCATATGCTTGCACGCTCTTATATGCCCTGATAAACGTTTTTTCACATGCAGAATTGTTTATGCCACCTAGCGGTTAGAAGCGGTAGACGCGAAGCGGTCCGGTGCGCCTCTACAGTGGCACTGAGCTGATCTGTGGCACGAACGTTTAAATGGTTAGAGAGCTCTTCTTACTATTTTATACAGTATTCTATCAAATAAAAAGCAATCGATATCAAAGATCTGGACCTAAGTAACAACATCGGAAGAGGTAGCACTTCAGTTATCGGTCTCGGTATAATGACCACTTAGAATATCAGACTCAGGGCGTCTTACAGTGTCACTCAAGCAACCAATGTCATGCTGCCGGTAGCAGCAACAAAAAAGCTGTTGGAAGCTGGTAAGCTCAGAATGGGATGGGTAAATTGCCGGGTCCGGCTACGTGAAGCAGTGACTCGATACTTCAAATGACACGAAACCGGACATCTGGCAAGAAATTGTAAGAGCGCAGTTGACCGGTATTCCCTATGCTTCTGGAGAAAGGAGGGTCACAAGACAGTGAACTATCCGACTGTCAACGAGCAGGTACCGAAGAAGGTCGAAAAACCAAACAGCGATGGCTAAAGTGCTTCAAGTCAACCTGGCCCAGGACCGGAGGCTTATACTAATCCGAGAGGAGAAGACAGACATAGTCATCATCAATGAGCAGACGAGGAACGGTAGACCCACCGCATCATCCCATGTGTCGTGGAGTGGACCGGAAGGAGATACGGACTCGTCATCTTTCATCTCATCCAGGTACTCACAGGACATGGCTGCTTTTGGAGCGACCTGAAAAGAATTGGAGTATATCGAAGCACGGAGTGCCCAACATGTCCAGCCAACGAGGACCTGGAGCATGTTTTGTTTGTGTGTCCCAGGCTTCGGGAAGGAAGAGAACGGTTCAGGGCCTTATGGGAAGGCCCCTTGTCTCCTGAGAGCATTGGGAGGTGCTTACTCTCCTCTCAGAGAGGGTGAGATGCGGTGATTGGTCTCGCCACTCGAGTGGAGGACAGACTGATTCGCATTAGGAGAGCAGAAAAAAGAAGAGAAGAAGAGAGAAGAGGAGGCCGTATCTTTTAGAACATTTTTTGCCTCCAATTTTTTTTTCATAGTTTCCTTTATGAAGATTATTTATTATCCTGGAAAATCCATACATACATATTTAGAAAATATTCTCAGAAATCATAATATACACTCTCCCGCAAATACCCACCATATAGATTAAATCCTCAGTAAACTTTTTCAGGCTCTCGTCAAAAGTCCAGCTAAAATTATTGAATCTTCCGTTTTACGACGGGCTCTATACACACTATATATAACGCTGCAGTATCGTATACCGCCGCAAAAAGGGAGCGAAAACGCGCGCGCGCCTCGAAAAAAACGCCGTTTCAGCAGCAGCAGAGAGGGAGGGAGGGAGAGAGAGAGTTACGTCTAGCCGATATACTTTTAGCTCGCGTGCGCAGAAAAAGAGCGCAAGGAGTCTGGCTATCCAATGAGGAGGAGCGCGAAGTATATAGAGACGTACGAACGTACATAAGGAAAGCTAGGCTTTTTTTATATATATATATATACACATTCGAGCAGACGTATAATCAAGAGATAAAAAAAAATTTCGCAAAAAGGCGCGTGCACGATCGACCGGACCTTACGTAATTCCGCCGGTTCTCTCTGCATGTATATATATAGCGTCTTCTTCATCGCACGAAAGTCGAGCGAGCGAGAGTCGGCATGAGCGTGGAAAAAATAACGGCCAACTGCAAGACCGATAGCGAGAGGAGATACGAGATACGGAGAAAAAATATTTTTATTTCGTGCATTATTTTGATTACTTCATTCTTGGAAGTACATGGAGTGCATTTGTATAGGTGAATAGAACTTTTAGTAATTAGTGGGTCTATATGTTGGACGAGTGCTATGTTTTATATCGCATAGAAGTGAAGTTTGGCAGTGGTTTTAATCAATACTAGATTATGTGTTAAATTTAAATTGTTCCGTATAAATTTTATGAAAACTACCTGGCCGAGACAGCAAACATTTTCAGAAAAAATTCATAATGAACATAATTTTGTAAATTCTTTAAGAATACCTATGGCAGGATTAAATAATCATTCATAATGTGATTTAGAAGTCTTGTTGTATTGAATAAGTATTCTGAATTTTTGAATTTTTATCTGCTATTTTAATATTCACTTATTCGGAAGAAAAGATAACAACTAAAAATATTATCACTTAATTTCCATTTAGTTTTTTGTAACTTTTTAGACTCACGTTAAGATGAATATTCACAGACATTCGATTTTACTCACGCTGCACATTTATCATGAGAGAATTGCATATAATTGTATAGTATAAATATATTAAAATTACTATAAATATAAATTTAATAATGTAATAATACAGATTTTTTTAATTAAAAATAAAACGTGCAATATAAAAATGTGATTTTGTATTCAAGTAAAGGAATAATGAAGTCACAATATAATCATATTTGAAAAAAAAATATTTTTAATAAACAAACTGATATTATTTAAATTAAAAGTATTCAATGAAAAATAGCATCATAAGAAAAAAAAAGTAAAATCCATACAAAATTTACATGGACTTTCCATTGGGAAATCAAGGAACGGGAATATATAGGCGTGGGAAAGCAGAAGTCAATGATAAGACTGGTCGGGGCTTTTCTTAGAAAACGTAACATATTCTATATTTAACAAACATTTTTCATGTTTTTTTTTTTTTTATATTTACATGTACACATCGTCGGTATCTTCGCAGTATCGCCGTGAGAATAGTGCGTCGTTTATTTACAATGCAAATTACAATTATATACGCGAGACGGTATAAGGAAATTCAATGAGCGAAAATCAGAGACATTAAAAAAAAAAAGAAAAAAAAAGATGAAGGATCAAAAGTCTCGATCAGCGCATCCGGGCGAAATTCGCTATGTATATATATATACGCATAATCATCATAATCGTCATCATCATCATCATCATTGTCGTCGTAGTTTTCGCACATCCACACACATACACAGATTCGGAGTAGCCGGACAGAGAGGAAGGGGTATCCACGCACAGACAGACATCGCGCTCGCAATGCCTCGACTTTCTCGCGCATGTGTATCATACGGGCACACAGTCCTCGCTGCTTCGTTGCTCGCGTTATCCACACATGCACACATATAACATGCCATATATACGCATTTTTTTCTCGGCTACTCCTCTCTCCTCTCTCTCGTTATTTACACTCTCTCACTGCATCTACGCACATATGTAA
>JAPYZO010006149.1:0-13306 GCA_030522905.1 Torymus flavipes | reverse complement strand
TAAATTGTCTCGTAGTTTGTGAATATTATTTCACAGGCGCAGGTATAGCTGTGCGAAAGCTACGTGCGTACCCCTGATTTAGTGTATTAGATTTATAATTATTATATAATTTTATAAATATTAACTTGAAATCTATAGGAAACTGAATGAATGACATTTTGTTATTATTTTTTATAATACTATGATCAAACTCAAACATTTAATATATGAAGATGTAAGAGGAAAATTTGTGGTATATTGTATTATGTAAGGTGATGAAAAACGGCCTTCAGACGTCACAAGTTTTTAGAGAATTTAGTTACAGGCCAACGTTACAGGAGTATTGTTGACTCTCTCCTTTCAAAATTACAATATGACTACAAAATTGTTGATTGTTGACTACCTTATCTCAATAAGAAGGGCCCATTTGGTGAAATTGTGAGCACTGGGCTTTATTTTAGACACTAGGAACCGACTTACAAAACCCTGTAAAAATTCGTTTCACGGAAGGTGTGCACTTTCTTTGTCAGTACAATACTTCATATCCTAAACTAGTATTACCGTAATCTTAATACTTTTTTTTAGTGTGGTCACCTGTAGCTTAACTGTTTTCTATCAATTTTATTAACTCCTCAACGATGTTTTCAATCATAATACGATAATTGTTGTCTAATTGCATAGCTTTTAACACGAAATCTGTACGACTAATATACATGTATTCTTGCAATTTTTCATTGTCTTTTGTATACTCCTCGGTCATCTCCTTATTCAACAGAGTGATCGGAAAAAACTGCAAAGCGGTTACCAGTCCACAGATCCTCATCTCCTCGACGTCCATCAGCACTTCGTCCAATCTAATGATTTTGTCACTGACAATCCCATTCTTTCGGAAACATTCCACCAAAGTCGTGTGATAATGTTCAATTATGTCTTTTTCTAAGTTGGATCTGAATTCCTTGGTGGTGTTGAGGTAGATAAGCTGCACAAGATCGATGGCATAATGCACATACGACACCTTCTGAAAATCCACCAATCGGCACTTTGATCCATCCCCGTTAAACATGATGTTATTGCACCAGAGATCGCAGTGCCCCAGAACATTTATTTGGCCTGCGACTGGTCTAATCTTCTTCATCATCATGTCGTAAGCCTTCGGCACATTTCTAGGATCCAGGTGTAAGTTTTGCGCCACGGCCTCGGCAACGTGCATACCTGTCTGCAACCACTTCCATTGCAGATCGCCATCGTTAATGAAGGTTTTCTCCTTAAAGAATTGAACAAATATCTTATCTAATGGCTTCTTCAATCTTGCCTCCAGTAACATTGAGGACGTGTGAAACCGCGCCACACTGGCGACAGCCGATCTCAGCTGTTTTGCTCCGAACGGTTTACTAATTATCTGAAATCCTGCCGCTTTCAGATCCTCTAAGACTAATACATCTTAATACTTTCTATTCAAGTAACACTTTGGTGCCCACAGATCTTCTACTTTGTAGTTCTCCAGCAGATATGGCAATGCCTCACGGTAAAATGCCGACTCTTCGCACTGCACCATGCGTTCGAACGCGTTGCCAGATTGCGCTAGCGTCTTCACAAAGAACGTCAGGGTTTTATGATCGTTTCCATGGCGTACTTTGATCTTCAACAGTTCATGCATCCCCAAATAGCCCAGCAAGTCTTTTGAGAAAGGTTGTAAATCAAAATCCAAAATTTCTGCCTCCAAAGAAGGAGAACAATTCTTGACTAAGGTACAGATTTCTTCCAATGTGAAAAGAGATGTGCGTAAACCACTATTAAGCAACATCGTGCTGGAATGAAGTAGTACACATCCATCTCAGCTACGATTCATTAAGGCTGACAGTATTTATTCGTAGATATGAGAATAATACGTGCTATCAGAGATTATTAGAGAGATTGCCAATGCCCCGGAAAAAAGTGAAACATCTTGTGCGTTCGGTGCGCTACTATAACGCTACCCACGTGAAGATGATTCTTCCAATTTGTATATAATTTGTATCAAATAGTTGTATACGAATTCTATATGAGAATGATTATATAGGTATGCAAATTGTATACAACCCAAATTATTTAATTAGACACATTGTACATATACAAGCTAACCAAAATATTGTATATAAAAATTTGAATACTTTTATCAATTTCTTGAACTTACTTATTCTCTTCCCTTTTGTAATCAAAATTTTTTATTTGTTGGCCTTTTATCAAAAGCTTCAACCCCCCCTCACTTCCACGTGGTATAAGACCTATTAACACATCATCATCGTCATCGTCGTTATTGGCAGCCAAACATTCGCTGCAGTATCGTGCCCTCGAAATTCGGATTCAGCAGCTCAAAATACGTCTAAACAACCTTAGTTCCAGCAGGGACATAAAATCGCCACGGGAAGTGTTATAGGTCGCTGAACTATCAAATATCCACCAACGTCAAATTGCTTAGACGTTCACATATTTCTATCTTTGTCGATTTTTTTGTTTAAGCACATTATTTGAACTATGATCATTGAATATCAAAATAAGTAATAGCAGTCCGAAATAGTTTTAATAGAAAATATTTTTTTGGGTGACTACATAAAACATGAGAGAAGCAAAACTCATCAGATAAATATCAAAGATAATTGTCGTAACTCATCTTATATTTTATTATTGCACGAGCAAGATTCTTTGTGTTTGATTAATTAATATAATTAGTAAATTAATTAATTTATTTTAATACTAAATGTTACTATTTTTATAAATGTATCTGATCCTTAGAGTTGTACCTACATATCTATGTATATGTTGTATTTCCTACTAGTGTAGAGTTAGAGATAAGCATACATAGTACAGTTATGTTAAGTGTTTAACTTGAATGCGAAAAAATTAAATTTGTAAAAGTCAATCCCCCTCTACATTGCTATCTAATTCGACTGCAACTAAGTTTCATATTTTTTCTTCACACGTAAACTTTACAATATGTGATACTTGGAAACCTCTTATCACAAACTTATCGTACAAGATTATAAACAAATAAAATATAAAAATGATATTTTGTAAAAGGTGCATGAAAGCGATAACAATTGTTGAAAATGTTTGATGATAACAGATTGTATTATAAGGAATTGTATATTTTATCGACGATTTGGTACGATTATATTGTAAATGGTTTTTCTATGTCTATAGTTTTTCTATGTTTATAATAGTTCTTATTTTTTTTTTTGTTGTTTTTTTTTTTTTTTTTTTGGCACTAAAAATTCATATGGAAGGTATTTTTAAGACTTTGCTGAATTAGGAGGATAAAATATATATATGTACATTTTTTTATTGCAGATAATAAGTTAACGGGATCAGTTAATATCTTTAATTATAATAATAGTTTAAAAAAAAATTAATAGAGGCGATCATTTAAGCAAACGATAAATATTTCAATATTATTATAAATTACTTAGGATTCTTTTATTTTATATGAATAATGCTTATTATCATAATACATACTGTGAAAGAAAGTTCATATGACCATACCAGAATGCGAATAAGTTTCGTAACGATTTCTTTAATAAATAAAAAGTTTAATTAATGTGTAAATCAAAAGCTGGATTAAAAGTTGAACAATGTATAATTTGTTCTTCATGTAAAAAATTTCTTTTCATTAAATTTATACGTCGCTAATTATGGTGTCGCACTGGTAATGACATCCTTGGCATTTATTTTCGCGTTACGTATTTCAGCGCTTCATACTTACATATATGTATTTAATGCTCATATTTATTTCGTGCGTTCACTTGGAACTTTAAAAATAAAGGAAGATTTACAATCTACCGATATTAATGTAGATGAACGATACTGCAAAAATACTACATTCATTATTTTCGGTGCTATTGAAATAGCATTGAGATTAATTGAAAAATTATACGACGACAAATTACTGTTATTAAAATCCACAAAATTTTTACAGATTCCATTACTTTATAGTGTGATTATAGTATAGCGCTATATTTATTGAAATGATAAAATTGGTTTTCAAATTAACGATCCCAATTAAAATCACTTAAACTACCTGAAAAAGGTTGCCGCATTCCCTTGACAAAGGTAATTTCTCGATTTACACGTACAATTTTTCAAAAACTTGAATTTCCCCATATAGGAAAACAAGTAAACACATTAAGCGCCATTTCTCGTCGTTCGTCCAACCTCGCGCTTATTGTTTTCTCCCACGAAGAATCCAACCAAACTCCGAATACATAAACTTCAATCTCTACCTACAATGCAACCATAATTTGAAAACCACGCGTGATATGGCGCTGTCGCTTGCATGTATTCGCTTCCTTCCCGCACGCGCGCGTAATTCACCGCAGTGAAAGTCGCGTACCACGGAGGAATCACTCATTTTTCAATATAAAACTTGAGCGAGCTGTATACCTACCTGGCCGCGAAACAAACTCTCGGCAACCGCGTCGGCATCTCTGAATGCCACATTGTCTCAGCGCTTCACTTCCTCGCGCCGCGTGATAATCGATTCCGAAAGATATACGATATCAACCCTCGCGTTGTGCGGATAAAGTGCGCGAAACCCTTAATTATGCCCGGCTACATAACACATCGCGTCCTCTCTCTTTCTCGGAGAATCATAATCGTCGTCGTGCTGCCGACCGCCCCTGCATCGTCGCGGAGGATTTCTCCGCTGCACGGCGCACGTGCGCGCGATGCAGCTCATCTGCCGCGCGGCGCTCCTTTCCCACGTTCGTTCCCTCCTCCTCGCGCCTCAGCGGGAAAGTCTTCGCAGCTGCGGCCTATATCCAGGCGCGATAAAAACCCGCTGCGCCGGGGAGATTGCAAATTGCTCGCTCTTCCGCGCTTGTATGCAGCATGTGTGTGTGTGCGTATAACGCTGCACTCGCGGACGAGATATATTAGATAAGAGGGGGAACGAGGAAGAGACGCGGAAGCGCTGATGCGTATATGCGCTAATGGAGAGATGAGTTTACTTGCGATCACGGTGTCTATGATGACCCGGGATGTATCCATTGTTGCCCATCATGGATCAATCGATCGCTGCTGCGCTGCGCTTGAGGTGAGAGCGAAAGGCGGCATTGGAGTCGGGTTACGGCTTTTTTTATTATATACGATCAGGTGTTGCGGTGAAGTTTTATTCGAAGGCGATGAACTGGAGCGGCGAGTCTTTAACTGAGGCATGTTGGACGGTTATTAATCGGGCACGCAAAAGCCGCGAAGTATTATACTTCAATGACACGAGTGATGATGCTTATGTAACTTGATCGCTATGGAAATTTTTATGAATAGTTAGCAAGGCGATTAAATATAGTGTTGAGGAGTAATTATTATAACAATGAATGTTCTTCTTTGCTTTACAATGTTCTCTCCCTTCTTTAGAATGAAAGTACATAGGAACGAGAAAAAAACCTTTTTTTTACATAAATACGCGCTTAAAAATATAAGTCAAGACTTTTATGCAGAAACCTGATACTTTGCAAAAACTTTTTTTGCATCAGCACGTGTAGTTATATAAAACGGTTAAAGTATGAGGAAGAGAAATACTAACGTATTGGCAGTGGTTTATAAAATTAACATTTTATTTCTGTTTGTTAATAATAATTTATCATTTTAAAATAAATTCACAGGTACTATATTACTTTTATAAAGATGCAGAAAATATACTCAGTTACAACTGTTTACATTATACTATTTACAAAAAATTCTAATTGTATTGCGTTATTATAATTAACTGACACCTGATTCACGATTTATCATAAACTCTATCAAATCCTTTACAATTTTTTCAATCATTATTCGATAATTATCGTCTAATTGCATAGCTCTCAAGACAAAATCTTTACGACTAACATACATGTATTCTTGCAATTTTTCATTGTCTTTTGTATACTCCTCGGTCATTTCCTTATTGAACAAAGCAATCGGGAAAAACTGAACAGCTGTCACCAGTCCACATATCCTTTTCTCCTCGACGTCCCTGTACACTTCGTCTAATCTGATGATTTCGTCATTACTAACGCCATTTTTTCGGAAACATTCTGCCAGAGCTGCATGATAATGTTCAATCATCTTCTTCTCTAATATCGATCTGGATTCCTTAGTAGTGTTTAGGTATATAAGCTGCACGAGATCAATGACGTAATGTACGTAGGATGCCATCTGAAAATCCACCAATCTGCACTTCGACCCATCCCCGTTGAACATCATATTATTCGACCAGAGATCGCTATGACCCAAAACATTTCTTTGTCCTTCGACTGGTTTAATCTTCTCCATCATTTCTTCATAAGCCTTCAGCACGTATCTGGGGTTCAGGCGTAAATTTTCCGCTACTGCCTCAGCAGCTTCGATACCGGTCTGGAGCCACTTCCACTTCAAATCACCATCGTTAATAAACGTTTTCTCCTTGAAGAATTCACCAAACACCTTATCTAGTGGCTTTTTTAATCTTTTTTCCAGTAACATCGAGGACACATGAAATCGCGCCACACTGGCAACCGTAGATTGCAGCTCGTTCGCCTCGAGCGGCTTGCTAATTACCTCAAATCCGGCTGACTTCAGATCCTCTAAAACTAATACATCCTTCCTGGCAAGGTAGCATTTTGGCGCCCATGGATCTTCAGTCTTGTGGTTCTCCAGCAGACGTGGTAGCGCCTCACGGTAAAACGCCGACTCCTCACGCTGCGCCATGCGATCGAAATCGTTGCCGGACGGCGCCAGCGTCTTCACGAAGAACGTCAGTGTCTTATCGTCGTGTCCTTGGCGCAGACGGATCTTCAGTAACTCGTGCACGCCCAAATAGCCAAGCACATCTTTCGAGTAGGGCAGAACATCGAAGTCCACGATTTCTACCTCCGTTGAGGGGAAAAATTCCTTCGCTAAACTAGAAATTTCTTCGGGCGTGAAGAGAGACTTGCGTGACTCGCTGTGGCGCGACATCGTGCGCGAATGCAAGTGACGCACAGCTGATGTTTACGAAGGCCGGCTAAACTAATGTGCAGATGTGAGTCATTTACCGTGCAGCGGGTGGGGATAGGTTTATCGAAGATAGTTTTACCAAAAGCATTTTTTTAGACGAAAGGTTAAAAACAAAGAAATCTCGAACACCAAAAAGAACAAATTTAATGCTGACGGAAAGAATGCTGAAAATTGAAAAGCTAAAGATAAGAATGTCCAAAATACGCTCATTAAACAGCAAACGCATACAATAATCAAAATATTAATAAAATATAATTTTCAGCATTTTTAACTCTCGATTTACCTCAGTTCTGTTAAAATTATTTTCAGCAACTTCAGCTATCGATATTTTCATATCTCTGCTAAATTATGTTCTGCGATTTCATCTGTTCGGCAAACTTAACTGTCGGTATTATATGTCTGGCCTTTTTAGCTTTCGTCAAAAATATTTTCCACCAATCTATTCCCACCCGTTTAAGAATATTTTATTTTCATTTATTTATCTGGTAGCTGACAATTCATTGAAAACTAATGAAAGTTATTTAATTTTTCTTGTCAATTCATTGTAAAAAGTGATTATCGCAGTTTAATTTTTCAAGGGTAACTTCAAATTAAGTAATTTTCATTATTAACGTTTTTCCTGGCGTACAGTGAAAATGAAAATAAAATAACGAAAATGAATTTAATTATCGGTCATTAAAGAAACCTTCACCGACATAAGCAATGAGCTGTTATTATATAACTTAAATTCTATCATACTGCAACTTTATCGTAAATATCGTCAACTTTTTCTATTTTTAACACGACTTTAACGACGAGGAGAGGTAGCTTGATAAAAATTTAATTATTTATTTTTATTTGATAATAATTTTATTAGAGTTCTTTTATTTTCATCTCCATAAATAAATGGACAATAAAAAGTTAAACATATTTGGTGAATAAGTTTCTTTTCAAGTTGCAGTTGTACTTCAGGAGCCTGAAATACGTGCACCTTTTCTTGCCATGTTTCGTCGAGAAAGTAGCTATATCGCAGATATCTGCGATACAAGCTGTAGTCGTAACAGCGGCGCTCGCTGTAAAATAGAAGCTACCGCAGTGAATGAGTCTTCAGCCGTATATAGAGAGAGGGGAAGAGTGACACTGCAAATTCGCATGCTTAATCTGACTTGTATGACGATTACACTCACACACTTGTATGCTTGTACGTATGAATACACGCGCAATGTGATGTATTGGATAATGGGTCGGGAAGAGACATGAGAGGAGACGCGGAAGAGGGCGATATATGCGAGCGTAGGTACCGCGCACGTGCGCTTATGGAAGTTGAAAGTTGCGCGTTATTCAATGCATCCCCGGTAGTTTCATCCTTCTAGCGCAACAGCGGAATATAACTCTTCCTGTATCCATTTGCGGAAGATTTATCTCGTCGATCGCCGCTCATGAGAATCCATTGTGGTCGTATTAATCGATTCTTGCTGCCCTCTCGCGATGCATTGTGCTGCCGAAGATTTTGATGCATCATTCAGAAGGCGTCAAACATGATCTCGGCGCCGTTTGAAAAATATTTAATCACTAATTATCGTCTATTCACCTGCTATTAAGATTATAATGATATACTGAAGCAGATGTATTCTTTATAATGTATGATTTTAAAACGCTTAATAGATTCAACAAAGGATGCAACTAAAATGTTAAGACATCATGTTGTCGGTACTCATTATCTGAGTAAAAAGAAGTTATTTATGAGCAAAGTTGATTTAATATTCTTGCGAATAATTTTAATTATCAAATCTTATCAGAATTAAGATGCATATATTATCTTAAACGGTAATCCGATGAGAAAAACTAATATACTATAGATTTTCACTGCGGAAATAAATAAAAATTCTGAAATATTAAAATATTAAAATACTTGCACCCAATCATGTTGCTTCGTGATTCTGTATAAACTCTACCGTGCCTCTTACTACATTCTCTATCATACTGCAATAATGCCTATCTAATGTCATGGCTTTTAGCACAAACTCTTTGCGACTGACATACATGTACTGCTCTAATCGCTCGGTATCCTTTGTGTACTCCTCAGCCAGATCCTTATTTAATAGAGCAATTGGAAAATACTGCACGGCTGTAACTAAACCGCATATACGTTTTTCTTCAACGTCTCTAAATACGTTATTCAAATTAATAATTTCATCAATAGCAGCAGTGTTATTCTCAAAGCATTCTTTCTGTATCGTATGATAATACTCAAGTATTTGTTTTTCCAGTTTCATTCTAGATTCTTTCGTCGTATTCAGATAGATTAGTTGCACTAAATCGATGGCATAATGCACGTATGACACCATTTGAAAATCAACCAGCCGGCACTTTGTTCCGTCATTACTAAACATCATATTGTTGCACCACAAATCGCAATGCCCTAAAACATTTATTTGTCCTTCCACCCATTTCATCTTCTTTATCGTAATTTCGTATGCCTTCAATATATGTTTCGGATCCAAATTAAGATTTTTAGCTACAGCCTCAGCGATTTCAATTCCAGTCAATAACCATTTCCATTTCAAGTCACCGTCATTCACGAAAATCTTCCCCTCGAAAAATCCTTCAAAAACTTTGTTCAAAGGCTTCTGCAAATTTCTTTCCAAGAGTATTGAAGACGCATGGAACCGTGCTACGCTGGCTGTCAGTGCTTTCAACTGATTTTCATTTAGCGGCTCACGAATCACTTTGAATCCTGCTGATTTCAGATCCTCCAAAACTAATACGCCAGTCTTTGCCAGGTAACATTTTGGCGCCCAAGGATCTTCACTTTTGCACAACTTCAGCAATCGAGGTACGGCTTCGCTATAGAATGCTGACTCTTCGCGTTGCACCAAACGGCGATACTCGTTGTCAGCTGGCGCCAGTGTCTTCACGAAAAACGTCAATGTCTTCTTTTCGTCAGCGTCGCGTGCTTCAATAGTTAATAACTCATGAAGACCTAAATATCCTAGTACGTTCTCCGAATAAGGCTGCAGATGAAAATCAATGATTTCTGGATCGCTCGACGGAAAATATTTCTTGGCAAAAACGACGATGTCGTCGGACGTGAAGAGCGCCTTACGTGACTCGTTGCTTGAGGTCATTGTACTGGACTGGAGATGCGTGCAGCTGTCACTTGCGACGGTTGATATGAGACCAAGTAAAGTAAGATATAAAGCCTGTCTGCACAAATAGCACAATGTTATGTTTTCTTATAATATAAAGACGTCTATTATAGTAGGGTCAAAATTATCGTAGTTAGATAAGATATTGTACCGTATTTGCTGAAATTTTGATAAAAATTTAACAGTAAAGTCGATCCAATTTATCAATACAAATAGTGTGTAATAAGAAATTCATTCTCTCGTACTATAATCTAATCAATATTAGCGCGTATCTCGTATTAAATAATAAATATATTTAGGTGTATAAATATGTTTAATAATAATTGTTTAATAATAATCATAAATATATATACATTTATTTTAGAAATATATATGTATACATGCACTGCGTTCACGTGAAACTGTCGCTAAAATACTGTACCATCTACATAAAAAAAAACCCAGGATGGTTGCTCCGACTTCTTTCCAGTCTATTACAACACTCACCCATCAATCACTACTCACTCGCGATTTGACAAAACTC
This sequence comes from Torymus flavipes, assembly GCA_030522905.1. Classification (NCBI taxonomy): domain Eukaryota; kingdom Metazoa; phylum Arthropoda; class Insecta; order Hymenoptera; family Torymidae; genus Torymus; species Torymus flavipes. Next base: position 2,689 of record JAPYZO010006149.1, on the reverse strand, counting down.
GTCGTAGTACTTTCAAGTCGTGTAGTTTCGCCCGCGGAGAAGAAACCATCGATCACGAGCTATACAGCTTTCCTCCCGATCTTTTTCCTCCTCTCACACAAGCCTAGCCCTATAAACGTCATCGACCGCACGCGTAATATTACCGATCGATCGCTATATCCGCAGTGAGAAAACACTTTTCCTCTCGTTTATCACTTCATCGATTGGACGCTTTATTTCATAACATTAGAGCTATCTCTCACATATCAGAGTTTTTCGATCGTCGACACAAAGCATCAGCTGCATCCAGCAGCCGGAAGCAAAAGCAATTTCGCGGTCTTTCTCGAGTTGCGCTAGACGCACGGTGGCGGTAACCCTTTCGCTTTCATGCTCTTGTGTATGTATAAGGCAGCTCGCGCTTGAGCGATTAGGTCTCTCGTTAACGGCAATGTTTATGGGGCGCGCTTGTCCGGCCCGCTGATGGATCCGCCGTGTCGTGAGCATTCCTCCGAGATCGTTTAACTGGAACGCGCAGAAAACGTTTCCTCGTATATATATGTGTGTGTGTGGGAGTTGGTACGTCACTTTTACAGAAGAAAGAGATCGCGCTGATTGGACGGGATTCATATCCGTTTTTCGCGTTTATTTTTCACCCGAAACCTTTATTTTCGTCCGCGATTATGGCGCTGATAAAGAAATTAAACGGCGAGCGAAGATTTTTCATTTTATTAATTTTCTCGCCGGGTGCAGCGACTTATCAGCGCGCAATTCCTGGCCGGCGATAAGCCCAGCTATTAAGCCACATGAATGCCCGCAGTAACTCACTCTCCCTCGCTTTATAATCGCGCCTGAATCAAACGAATACACACACATCACGGTCGCAAACTCGCTGAACTTGGTATAGTGCGGCACAGGATGGAAAAAGCCATAAACGCGCCGGCGCCGCACCTGACCTCAGGACTTCCTCGTCGTTAATCATACCAGTGCGACAGCTCGACGCGAACGCGCTCCAATTATCGCTCGCAAATAAACACTTCCCCCCGCACGGCCTAAAACGGAATGCAACTCGGAAGCTGGGCGCGCAAACTTATCCGCGCGGTCGTTAATCCTCGCGAACGCGCGTGAAAGCGGCTGCCTGATATATCTATAAGTATGAGCTGTTGTCGAAAAGCGCGTGGGTGCGCTGCGGAGATTTCAGACTGGACGCGGAGAAATTCTCTCTTTGTTGCGATATCACCGGGAGGAGCGTAAAAAGTGATATTATACCGCGAGCGCGCAACTTTTTACGATGTTTTTTTTCAAGCGTCGTTGGTGTATTGTGCGGAGGAGATATAAGTATGTGTGTAGATGTCGATGTGTCTCGGTGGGTATTATATGTATAAAGAATATTTTATTTTCATAAGGAGATAATGATTTCTAAAACAATTTAACGTCTTTGTAGTTCAATAATTAATGTTTGACTGGATATACTATAATGAAAAATCGAATTCATTACTTATTGGTAATGTTACTTCGTAACATTCTTATAATCTAGATCTTTATAGTAATCGAGAATCATACCCAGACGAAGCACGCAAATACATTAATTGAAGGCTACCACATAATAGGCATTGTATAACCGGCAATTCTTTTTTCATCGAAGCACATTCATGTAGATTAAATTACACGCTGCTTAACGCTGCCTTCAAATGATTATCAGCCGCGTCGATCTCATCTTTGCGCATTGTCGATGCGCTGTTACAGCGAACGTAAAACATTTTCCTCCGCATCCTATACTTATGAGAAAAAAAGTAGAGCGCTCTTTTCATCGATTAAACACAGAGACGCGAGAAATTATCGATCCCATCTCGCCTCGCCGACACGCGCATAAATTAGAGCCACTGAGCGTTGTGCTTTCACATTTTGAAACACGCCTGCTGCCGCGAGTCGCGCCTTATAGAAACTGTAACAGAAATTATACAATAGAAACTCCGCATTCCGGCGCGCCAGCTCACGGATACTCCATGACAGGATTTTCGGCAAATCGGCAGATACGACCGAAGCCTCAAATGCATGGTTGAAAACTGTTGGGATGATCGTTAATGGAATTCCATCCAAAAGTTCTGAATAAAAATAAGAAAAAAATTGAATTCTTTTTAGTAAAAGAGATAAGAAATAGTTTTTATTTAAAGTACCTATGAGGGTAAATATAATAAACAATTCTTCTTTTAATTATTATCTTCATCTTTACTCCGGCTTGAACTCAACCCCCGCAATCACTTATATTAATTCGACTTCACCTGCACTTTCTCATTTCGTTAAAGATATGCGGATATATCTTGTAATAAATATTAAAAATTAAATTGTGATGCGTCATTTTTATTATATAGCTATATATTTAAATATTTTATAATACATATTTAAAACACATTGCTTATTATTACATTTATATAACGGCAAAACTTATTGATATATTTATACTGGAATAATAAAAATATCTTTAGATATTGTTATTGTTATTTTACGAAGCAAATTGAAATTAATCAGTTTATTGTAGAACTACTACTCAGAATAATATAAGATAACTCAATAAGAAATAGTTATTGTACATTCGTTCTCTTTATTATTATTTTATTTATTATTATAATTTTTTTCAACTACATCGAATAATTTCAGATAGTATACACACCCATTGTAATTGGGATGTACATGCATATAGTTAGCATCCAAA
>JAPYZO010006148.1:0-10115 GCA_030522905.1 Torymus flavipes | reverse complement strand
ATAAGTTGATTTTGAATAAATACTCCGTTATTGTAGTTTTTGCTAATTTGGTTTATTTACCCGCACACCTCTGCCCTGATCCCCAGCAGAGTGTGACAATATATATATATGTATATATATATAGATTAAGGTCTTTGTTATTTCCCAAGTTCTAATTTTCGGATTAGCTATTAAATTTGGACCTCTTAAAATGATGTTTCCGATTGGATTTATAGCTCGATATATGTTTAAAATTCGCGTGCTGCGGAACATATCTCGATTTTCCATGTTATTTCAATGGGAGAGATGAGTTTTTTTTTACTTTTCAGTTTAAAATCGCGCTCAGACTAATTACACAAATAACTCCGGCGTATTTGTAAAGAACGGAAGAAATACATTTTTTGTGTACTGGATTTTTATTTTTTCATAATTTTACTGTTTCTAATAACTTCAACTTAATTCTTATAACTCTGAAATAAGTGAAAAAAACACAAATATAGCGTTTTTTCTCACTTTAAACAAAACCTGTTTTAATATGGTCAATATTTCCGACACCATTGTAAATAATGAAAAAAATGCATCTCTTATGTACTACATTTTTATTTTTTGATAATTTTACCCATTATGATAACCCTAAAATAAGTGAAAAAAAACACAAAAATAGTTAGCTCATCATTTACAGATTATTTAACCTTTAGAGTAAGGGAAATCCAGTATACTGGATCGATCGATGATCGGAACTTTACTTATTATCAATCCGTGATATAAGATACCTTTTTTATTCATTTTCTATGGGAGATTGCAAACTCCAACTGCCTGTCCTCTAAAGTTTAACTTTATAGTTAGTTAAAGCAAATGATGACAATATAGAACAAGGCTTTACATAGCTCATCGCTGATTGGCTCAGAGACCCATGTTCTATATTCCTGTTCTCTGTTCTTTTATTTGTGATTAAAACTTTACGTCCGTTATATTTGGATTTCGGTTATTTGGCAAGTTTAATGTTTTTCAAAAGTCGAATTTCAATGACTCTGCACCTCGAGAAATGAAGTTTTCCGTTAAATTTAGCTCAACATAGCTAGCCCACTTTTCCAAGTTATTTAAATAAAAGAAACTTTTTTTAGTTTTTTTCCTATTTAATCGCACTAACTTCATCTAAATCACAATACTAACGTTTCATAATATTTATAATAATACACTCATTTTACTCAATCCACCATTGTACCTATTACGTCTGCTCATTTTCCCAGATCCAATCTCAAACAGTAATATAGCTTGAAGCATTATTAATAGAGTTGTTGGGAAAATTATGGAGGTGAACGGACTGAAGAAAAGACACTCTCAAGTTCCAACCTTTCTTTATTGCGGTGACTCGAAATAGTATACAAAAGAAGGTTGAGGCTTTACATTGCCCGAACAAACAATTTCACTCGCATATAACAGAACACAAAACTTACTTAACTTAATGAAAATAAGGGGGAGTCCCCGTACGAAAGGAAGGCGCGATGATCGAGCCGGATAGTCCTGGCTCCGAAGCACGGAGGGAAGGTCTGTCGCGTGAGATGTCAGCAGGCGGGCGCGTCCAGCCCGAGCAGAGTCCTGTCGAAGAATGATGACTGGGCGCGGCAGGCAGCGCTAGTCGCTCCCTCTCTTCTCTCCCCTCGAAGCGAGAAGGGGAGAGAGGAAGGAACTATAAGGAGGAGGTAGATCGCGCAGGCGCGTCGGACGCGAGAAGCTCGCGGAACGCGAAATTAATCCAACAAGAGTTTAAGCTATTTATTCTAATTTATATATACAATTCGCTATTTTGAATATCTAAAGTCTGATAGCAAGATCGTGATCAGCGACCTCAAAAACCCCCTTATTATAATTTTGAGAAAACTCTAATCTTTTCACGAATTTTTAACCGCCGTATTGGATCATCATTTTGAATTTTGCAACTTTGAAAACTCCCGTATACTAATTTTGAGAACGATTTAAGCTTTTTCGAACTTTTCATTGCATATTGGATCCGCATTTTCAATTTCGAAAGTGTAATAGGAAAATCTGTGCTCCCATATAACATTGAATATTGTACCAACATTGTCTCAATGTTGCTTTGCCATTTTCGACATTATCGCGAATATTTCCTCAAGTTTAATAAACACGTATGCAACCCTGAGACAATATTGCTGGACAGCCATGATTTCCGTTTTCCATTGCTTTTGTGAATTCCTATATTAGTCTATCCATGGTTACAATACTGCAGCAATATTTGTGCAAGATTTTGCAACACAAGAGAAATGATAGAAATTTATAACTTATATTTTCAATATTTACGTTTCTATTTTGCAATAGCTCCGCAATATTCATCCAAAATTTAATAACGTGATAAAAATTTTAAATGCAAAACTACATTTTTCTGCATATTCCCTCCTCTGTTTAGTAACACTACAGCAATATTCGTCCAATATTTTACAATGCCTGAGAAATATTGGTTATATTTATAATTATACTTTTTCCAGATTTTTCTTTCGATTTTGAAATACGGCAACAATATTTCCCAAATTCTCAATAATATTATAGAGAAATATCAAATTTCAAATGTTTCTGTTTTAAAATGAAATTTTAAAACCTAATTTATTTATTTGACATAGATAACGCATTACATTTTGAGTCCCCGTTCCCCATTGTGAAGGGGATATCAAAAACAAGGCAAGCCTTGTAATTCGGACTCTTTGTAAAGAGTCATTTGAACGGTTGAATTACACACCTTATTTATCCTCGGCGTTCTGATGCATCCACAGAAAGCACTACCGGCACGCCGCATAGCGATACCAAACGGGAACTTTTGATGGGCAACGCTCGATGAGCAAGCTTTTTGTCCGTTATGCGGCGCGCTGATAGCGGTTTCTGTGGTTACACTAGACTGCCGAGAGTATATAAGCCGTGTAATTCAACCGTTTCAATGACTCTTTCCGAAGAGTCAGAATTACAAGTTTTTCCTTGTTTTTGATAAAATTGTATGGGAAATAAATTGATTTCGTCTTAATAATTGATTTTAAAACATAAACATTTAAAATTTTATGTCTCTCAATAATGTTATCGAGTCTTAGGGAAATATTGTTGCAGTATTTCAAAACCGAAAGAAAAATCTGGAAAAAGTGTAATTATAAATATAACCAATATTTCTCAGGTATTGTAAAATATTGGACGAATATTGCTGCAGTATTGATAAACAGAGGAGGAAATATGCATAAAATGTAGTTTCAAATTTACATTCCTATTACGTTATTAAATCTTGGATGAATGTTGCTGAACATTGCAAAATCGAAACGTAAATATTGAATATATCAGTTATACATTTCTAACATTTCTCTCGTGTTGCTAAATTTTCCACAAATATTGCTGCAGTATTGCAACCATGGATAGCACTAATTCACAAAAGCAATGGAAAAACGGAAGTCATTGGGTTCCAGCAATATTGCCTCAGGGTTGCATACGAGTTTATTAACCTTGAGGAAATATTCTCGAAAATGTCGAAAATCGCAAAGAAACATTGAGGCAATGTTGGTACAATATTCAATGTTATATGGGCTTCCTCGAATTTTCAATAACCATATTCTTTCGGCTATCTTTAATTTTAAATGTTCAATATCAAAATTTTGATTAGCGACCTCGAAAACCCCTGTATACTAATTTTAAACAAAATCGAAGCTTCTCTCGAACTTTTTATTGACACTCGGAATGTCGAAAGTGTGTCATCAAAATCATGATCAGAGACTTTAAGAACCCTCTGATACCAACTTTGAGCCCAATTTAAGTTTTACTAAAACTTTTATAAATACTTGAACAAATTACAAACTATATTGCAAAATTATAGTTTTTAAAAATTATAGTAGACATATAAGTCAAAAAATTAACAGCAGTTGAAATTTATTTCAATTGACATTATATTATAATATATAAAACTGGGCCGTTCTTGAACATTAAAACATCTATATAATATAGGGATATATATATACTAGGGGGGTACTTAATTACTCGCCCCGCTCGCCACCCGCGATTAGAATTTTGAAATCATTTTAAACGTATCTAGAATATAATATGTTAAGGTGGTTCATCCGCGACTCCCTAGTCAAAGCAGTGTTAAATGGAGAGGTGATCTAAAATTTGAAAAAAAAATAGTTGTTCTGTAATTGATACATTTTAAATGATATAAATCGTTATTTTAATAGTTATTTTATAAAAAGAAATCTATTTGTCGACAAATTGTCGTCGGAGAATACGCTCAGTAAGGTAGGCAGGCGTGTCGTTCGTTACGCGACGTTTTGCCGAAAGCCAGTGCAAACCGAGCAGATGTGGGGTCACATGTGCTAGGAATGGAAGGCGACCGACGACAAAACGCACACAGGCCTGTAGTGTGATCTCAAGTTTTCTTATTCGTGTATCGTCGAGGAGGTCGTAAACTATACACTCATAATCGAAGCGTGGGAACACCAGGCTCTCTAACAGAATTTCCCCGAACGATCTTGAGAGCAAGTGGCGTTGAAAACGTACAGTATAGAGGGTGCTGTCGACTCTACGTGTGATTTCATCCGTATGTGCCTTCCAGTCTAGGTTGGTGTGATTATATGCCTCTGAGGCATAGGGAAGCGCATGGCCGTCGATGGTGACTTTTGGGAACGTGGAGATATCGAGTCTGGTTGTGTATAGCTCACTTCCAAGAATTATGACTTTCTTCTTGAGATGGTTTAGCAGTAAGCCATTCTTCCTGGCCCAGTCCGCAACTGCTTGAGCATCAATAGAGATACGTGCGATGGCTTGATGGATGTTCTTCGGTAAGAAGTGGGAATAAGCCCGGGCGTAAGCCAGTGCCGCGGGCAGATCATTGATGTAGATGGCGAATTGTAAGCGAATTATCCCAGCACACTACCTTGTGGAACACCTGACGACGCGCGTAGCCAATCCGAGATTGAGCCACCTTGGTCGATAACAGCCTGCAGGGGATCGGCGGGGTAGCTGAAAAACCGTCGCATCGCATGGTCGGACATGTTGAGTGCTCTTAGTTTAGTGAGCAGATGCGCATGAGGGATGGAGTCGAATGCCGTCGAGAAGTCAAACAGAATTAAGATTGTAAGCATTTTATCATCGATGGCTTGCCTCCTCAAGCACACCTAGAAGGGCGGTTCGAGTGCTATGCCCTCGTCGAAAACCAGCTTGGCATGGATGGAAGAGGTTGTGGGTCTCGAGGTAGCCGGATAGCTTGTCGTGGAGCAGGCGCTCAAGTACCTTGGAGCATTCCGAGAGATAAGCAATGGGTCTCTTGTGTCGGATGTCGATTTTGGTCTTTGCTAGCGGGCGTAAGAGAGCTTTTTTCCACTCGGATGGAAATACAGCATTAGCGAACGATGAGTTTATGAGCGAAATGAGGTTTGTAAGGGCTGTTCTCATGGCTAGCTTAATAATTTGCACTAAGATACCGTCAAGGACTGATGCTTTGGAAGAGAAACGATTTATGGCCTGGTGTGCTTCCCTTTCGGTGACCGGACGAAGGCAAAACTGGCGATTGAGGGAGGTACGCAGCGGCTGCAAGGCTATTCTGTCGTAGTCGTGTTCTGTGATAGGGGGGTGGCGGTTTACTATTGCAAAGAAATGGGTATTTAGAGTTGCCACATCATACTAGCGGAAGGGCGAGTAAGTGTTGGAGCCAGACACACGGAGACGTCTGAGTTTTCTCCATTTAGCTTCAGGAATTGCAGTTTCTTCGAGGCGTGAGGCGATGTATTGGTTCTTTGCCGAGTCGAGGGCATTTGATGCACTCGCGCGAGCAGCGCGGAATCTCTGCAGGTCTGCTGCTGTGCCTGAGGTGCGAGCAATTCTGTAAGCTCGGTCGCGAGTGCACAAGAGCGCACGCAGCTCAGTACTCACCCAGGGTTTGCGGCGGGAGAAGAGAATGATCGTGCGAATTGGAGCGCTAGTATCAAAGGCAGTGATGATGGCTTTTGTTAGTCGGCGCTCGGACTCACATACATATGGTGGGAGACAGTTCCATTTGCAATTGAGGGGTGGGGGGTATGTGAGAGGAGGGAGTTTCGCTAGATGGCTCAGCTGTTCGATATCGAGCTTTTCGGGGTGGAGTTTTTTAAGATAACTTGAGGAGATGGACTTGGTGAGAGGGGAAGGGTTTTTATAGGGTAGGGTGAGTTCAATGAAGAGTAGTTTGAGTTATTGCATAGTTGATGATGAGTGGGCGTGGATGGGATGAGGTGCAGCGTGTGGCGATCTATGTATGTTTGGAGTTTGGCTGAGTTCGTTGCGGTGAGGGTGGCTATGTTGATATTGAAGTCACGGGTGATAATAACGGAGCTAAAGTGGCGGAGGTATGTGGTGAGGCAGGAGAGGAATTCAAGTGGGTAATCTGCAGGTGGTCGGCGATAAATGGCAGCAAATAGGATTTTAGTGTGGGTGGTGGTTACTTGGAGGATGATATATTCCTGCTTATTTTCAATCAGCGGTTTGGAGGCGGCGAGGATCTCGTCGGCGAAATCATCGCGCACGTAACTACCCACGCCGCCACCGTCCATCGCCTCCCGATCTGCAGGATAGAAATTGAATCCGTCGAGGCTAAGGTAAGAGTCGTCTAAGTTCGGATGCAAAAACGTCTCGGTAATAACAAGAATGTTGAAACGCATGTCGGCACACTTAGCCTCGAGGAATGCAAAATGGGAAGGGGATAAACGGTTCTCATTAATGTGGCCTATAACTAGCTCGCCGGTGTTGGATGTGGGATTGATGAGTGGGTGTCATGGCCTCCCATTCGCAACCGCGTTCGCATTGGCGCTGACGAGCGCGTCGACGTCGGCCACGCAGGTGACCAGCATTAGCTGACCGTTCCTAGTTCGTCGCATAAAAACGGTGAGATTTTTCACCACAGGTCGAAGATGCCCAAGCTGCTTGTCACTCGCCGTCGCGTGCTTTAAGAGCTTATGGATCAGGTCGCGCCACAACGCGTTCACTGATAGTTTGACCCCACCGTCTGCCCCGAAGATTGCTTGGTAATCAAGGTTTTTAAGACCTGGTGTCTTCCGCAAGATGTCGTCGCGAGCCGCGGGGCAGGCGAGCGTGTAGACAAGCGCGCGGGGTGAAGCAGCAGGTGCGTGCGCAAGAGGAGCGGCAACGGCTGGCTGCTCTGCCAGTTCCGCGCGGGCCAGCGGGTTCCACCGCCTAATTAATAGCCTGCGATAAGCGGTATGTGTAGCTCCAGCTTTAATGCGGTGAGGAGAGTAATTTGCAGGTCGTCCCACGTACGATGATTTCGCGTGGGTCCTCGAGCGAGCGATGGTTTTTGGCTTCCTGGATTGCGGCGATGTTGCGAGAGACGTTCTCATGGCCCACTTTCAAATCGGTATCAACCCAAATGCTCAGCGCCTGCTGGCTCTTTCTGCACGGTTTCGTCGACACGAGAAGTTACGGAGGTTAGTTCGTGCGAGGTATCGGCTAGGACGCGCGAGTTTTCGGCGAGCGTGGCGGAGTTCACAGCGTGAGAGCTTTTGCGCTCTGCAAGGGCTGCAGCATTTGAATCGTGCGAGCTCTTGAATAGGTTTTAGAAGAACTGCATATACGCAGGTGCTTCTTGGAGAGCAGCTCTGATTAAGCCATCCACATCGAACACATTGGTCTGTCCCATCCATGACGGCCGTAAGATCAGCCCGGTGTGCCTTGGATAACGGTGTGACGGAAGGAGAAGGCGTAGAGGCACGCCTCTTCGACGAGTACTGGATGGCGGAGGGTATGGCCGAGTGCGACGCTGCGCCGGTCGAGGGCGAGATCCGTTGAATCGGCGAGGCGAAGGGTTGGACGTCGGCACTGGCTGCTGTCGCGCGGGTGGCACTGGAGGCGACGTTAGGAGGGGCGGGGCAAGTAGCGCAAGTTTGCGATGAACCAGGTGCGGTAAGAGACAGACACATCTGATGGAAAATGCGCTTGCAGATTACACACGTGGCCAGTGATGGGTCGCCGCGCACAATCTTAACGTTGCAGCCAGGACAAAGTCGTTCGCTCATGCCCAGCGCTGGCAAACACACGACGGCAAGTACAATTAATATTCGATTTAAAGCTAGTGGCTTAGACACAGGTCGATCGCACGGTTCAAACTCGCATGATAACCGAGTTTGATTGTAGATTGCGAGTTAAGTAAAACTGGTTAAAAGTATAGGTAAATACAAGCTTAAGAGTAAGAGCTTAAAGTTACGCGTTTGAATTTACCACCGTGCCCAATGGTAAATGTACATACACACGCTGTAAGGCGCCAGCAGGCGGTAAGGTAGATCGCGGGTAAGTGACCAAGCGCGTACGTGATAGAGAGCTGCGATCGCGAGACTTAGCTCGCGCTCGAGCTGCCTAAGGAGATGCGTGTCGCGAAGACGAAAATAAAGCGCTGACTCACGCAAAAAACTTGCTTTCATAAAATGCAGCTGATGAGGGTCGCAGGCAGTGTGGCAAGCAATGACATGCGGCTGGACCACTCCCAGCAGCCAACACGGACAGGCAGTGAGCGAAAAAAGCTCGGAGGCGGTCAAATGGCAGCGGGTGCAGCTGTAGCAGTGCAGTCAATGCAGTTCGATGGTGGGCGGTGCAGCAGTGCAATGAAGGTGAAAAGAGTAGCGGAGGTAGGCGAGTGGACACCGGTGACGTGAAGAATCGCTTTAGGTGCTGAAATCCAGCTGTGTCTGGTGACGAGTACAGGCCGTGACAGGTTGAGGTTATATTAGCGGTATGCTCAGGAAGAAGGCCCCGGCTTGTAAAACAGGAGCGCAATGCCTCCTGTTTTTGGGCTAGAAGCTTAGGAGCCATCTGGGGCTTCTTTTCCTGCAATGAAAGTCCGGAGAGTAAAAAGCAATTAGTACGTGCTAGAGAAGCGAGAGCCAAAGCAGAAGGCGTCCATACACTTACCGAGAGAGAGAGAGGGGAGAAACAGGGACGTAGAGACAGAGACGTAAAGACAGAAAAGAAAAGACAGAGATGTAGAGACCGAGATTAGAGACAGAGCTGTAGAGACAGAGATGTAAATACAGATACGTAGAGACAGAGACGTAAAGACAGATACATAGAGACAGAGACGTAGAGACAGAAAAGAAAAGACAGAGATGCAGAGACAGAGATAAGAGACAGAGCTGTAGAGACAGAAACGTAAAGACAGGTACGTAGAGATAGATTAGAGGAAGAAACTTAGAAAAAGGGAGGTAGAGACAGAGACGTAAAGACAGAGCCGTAGATACAGAAACGCAGACAGAGGCGTAGAGACAGTGGTTTAGATTCATAGACGTAGAGACAGAGGCTTAGAGACAGTAACGTAAAAACAGAAACGTGGGCAGAGACGTAGAGATACGGGTTTAGACTTTTCCAAATAATTGAAACCTACACTAAATTTAATATATTACATTCTAGATTAAATTGAATATATTTTCAAAATTCTAATTGGAGGTTGACGAGCGGAGCGAGTAGCCCCCCTAGTGTTTATATATATACAGGCTGATCCAGATAAAGTGGTAACAAACATATACCACGAGATTCGTCTCAACGAGCTGACAAACATATACCACGAGATTCGTCTCAACGAGCTGATAACGGGAAAAATGCTAAAAAAATTCCATCTCAATTAGGGTAATTGTAATTGATTATTGAAAACGACCAATCAGCGCTCACCTTTAGCCACCGCTGAGACGCGACGGTGGCGCGTTAATATACGTGCAAAGCGGCGGCGCGGCGAGAGGGACAAAGAGAGGCAGCGCTCGAACAGTTGAATATCCGCGGCATGCGGGCTGCCGCGACTGACGACGATGCAGCTATACGGTATACCGTATGGCTTGGTTATAACCAAGCCGCAACGTCCAACAACGCGTGATTATTCTCATGATCATTTATTTGTATTTAATTTATTAATATAAGCTTGAGGTTAATGTTATTATAAAAAAATTTAATAAGTTAGCATTAGGCCAAAATAAATTAATTAATTCATAATTTCATCGAAAGTGCAGTTAATAAAGAAGAATTCAAAATCGTTTATTTCAGTATTCAATATTATTATTATTATTATTTCTTAATAATATTATTATTGATTAAATAAGATTTTTCTGGGAGTATTAAATAAAAAT
>JAPYZO010006147.1:7500-12975 GCA_030522905.1 Torymus flavipes | reverse complement strand
CATTCAAAAATGATTATCCCGAATTGAGAATTGGTAAATCGAAGTTTTATAGTTTGCGACCAAAATATGTCTTACTTAGTCCAATCAAAGAAGTTTGTCGCTGTATCTATTGCGCAAATTATGATTCATTTCTTACGAGCTTAATTAATTTCAGAGGGAGTAGCGTTGCAGAGTTGGATGAACTTCGGTCAGAAATAATTAAGGCAACAATGTATTCTGAACCATCTGTTTTATGTTATTTACAAGAATGTAAAATGTGAACAGGCAGTAACGGAATTACGTTTCATGTTCTAAAACTGCAAAATATAGAAGGAACAGAATAAATTACATATGCTTTGTGGGATAACGGTAACTTGATTAAAAAAACAGTGTCAATTTCACTTTTTCAAGATGAACTTTCGGTTTGGACCGTGAAGGTTAGTACTGACGTATATGTAAAAAATATACAACGCAAAGTTATAAAAGCAGAAAGAGAAAATGCTAAAAAAGATCCGTATCATTTTGTTCTTCAAATAGTCTTCACTGAAAACTGGATTGTTATTCATAATAAAGCTGTTCAGGGAAATCATTGGGTTAATGATCAAATTTCTATTTTTACAGCAGTCTCTTATCAAGGAGATTCGACACAAAGTTTTACAGTTATAAGTGATGACCGAAAACATGATTCAGCGTATGCTTTGCTAGCAGTAAAAACAATTATAACCTACTTGAAAAACAATTGTTGTGATTCAATAAAAAAAATTACCATTGTATCAGACGGCACCGCTAGCCACTTTAAAAATCTCTTTCAATTATATGAATTAAAACGAGCACCATTTGATATAAAATGGTTGTTCTCTGCTACTGGGCACGGCAAAGGAGCTATAGATGGTGTGTGTGGATTTATAAAGCATTATGTTACTTCGCATAATCTTCGTGAGCCAGATGAAAAGTCCATTCAAAATGCCAACGACTTTGTAGAGCGCGTTCAAAAATATACAGATACAATGAAAATAATTCATTTACAAGACGTTGAAGTAGGAGAGTTTAGAAAAGTAAAAAATGTTGATTGGCTCGCTACTCCTAAGTATCGCGGAATTAAAAAAACTCATTTATGGATTAAAGAAACGTGCAAGGATGAAGTACATTGTTTGACAGCAAAGACCGCTGATCGTCACCTTGCTGAAGTAAGAATAATGAAGCAGAAAAATAAAGGTAGTTATAAAAATAAAAAATCTAGCAGACAAAAATAAAAAAAAATACATAAATATGTGGATACATGTCTATTACTTATATACGAGCAAAGATAAACATCTTTATATCGCCTGTTATATCATTGTTATATCACTATATATAAGCTTTACGCGTGCAAAATTCAATTGTGTGTTATCTTATTAGTAGATCGCTATCCCAGGTCAAAATCCCCGAATCTGACAGATACGCCTAGATAGCTATTTACGTCCTCCATTATAACAAAAAAAAAATCGTGGAAAAAATGGGCTTTTTCGAAAAAAACGCATTTTTCCAAAAACTCCGTTTTTCAGTAAAAAATGCATAACTCGGGCATTTTTTATTTTCTTTGAAAATAACATACAGGCCATGAAAGAGGGCTCAAACCTAAGTGAAATTATGTGTTACATGCTAAAAAGCTTAAAAAACTGGCGAAGCAGTAGCTGTTTGAAAATTACACTGAAAATTTTTTTTTCCAGGTAAGAATTTTCTCGGAATTTTTCGGTATCGCTGAACGCATGAAATTTTGTTGCAACAAAAAAATAAAAATATACGGGTTAAATGATATTTGGAGGAGAACAAAAATACTTTTATCCCAAAATAATCGGTGACATAGACATACGCGGGCCACCTGATTTGAGATGGACTCGGTCTTTAGATAATTCATTCGCAAACGTTTTAAAACTTTAAAAAACTATTTTTTAATGTGTCAATTTTGTTATATGACGCGAATAATGCATCACTATTTAGTTTTGTCAAAGTTAAACTTATATAATATAAAACATATGTCTTCTGGTATTATAAAACTTATATTTTTTTAGGTTCATTATTCGCTTGGGTGCAAAGGATGAAAATTCAACAACAGGTTCTTTAGTCGGAGATGACCCAGTTTCTGTTGTAATAAATGTAGATGATGTTAATGATAATTATCCATGTTTTACTAAAGAGCTATATCAAGTAGCTGTTAAAGAAGATGCAGCTTTTGGTCATAGAGTAACAATACTTCAAGCCAAAGATGATGACCTTACTGGAAGTCTAGCATCAATTATCATTTATGATATAACGTCGGGCAATGATGCCGGACTATTTCGTGTAGATAAATCATCTGGAACTATATTAGTCAATGCCAGCCTTGATTGTGACCTTGGTCCAGAAACTCATCACCTTGTGGTAATGGCTTGTGATAGCGATTCTATAACCCCTCTTTGCTCATTAGCTCAACTATCAGTACATATTGAAGATGTAAATGATAATTCTCCTAAATTTCCGGTATCAGAATACCTTGAATTTGTTGGCGAAAATGAATCTTCAGGTACAACAGTATTTGTAGCACGTGCTTCGGATCTTGATAGTGGTGTGTACGGATCGCTTAATTATTCAATCGTTTCAGCAGCAGCCAAAGGATTCTCTGACATTGATGATAGTTGGAAATTATTTTCCATTGATGCAAAGACTGGTATTGTTTCCACACGTGCTATTTTTGATTATGAGAAACGAAATCGCTATGCATTCACTATATGTGCAACAGACACTGGTGGTCGTTCAGCTATCGTAAAAGTTCGAGTTGAAATAGATTCACGAGATGAATTCTATCCTCAATTTACCGAAAAGATATATATATTCGGTATTCAAATCAATTCACACATACTTCCTGGATCTGTGATTGGTTATGTTACGGCCACTGACAGAGATAAGGGACCTGATGGTCGGGTTGTTTATCAATTAGTATCACCGCATTCATTTTTCAAACTAAATAGAACAACTGGGGCACTAATAGTAAAACAAAAATTAATGCATATAAATTTCAATTTAGAGAAATCGACTAAATTAGTTGTTAGTGCTAGCTCTGGAAGACAAGGTTCATTGTCAAACATGACAATCATACAGTTAAATTTGATAGATAACAATCACGTAACTATTTTACGTGGAGCGACTAGCTTCGATACAACGAACGTAAGTGCAAATTTAGCTGTTGCATCAAACAATAGTCTGACTGATTGGGCTCTAGGTTTACTAATAGTATTACTTTTTCTTATGATTGCCTTTGGTTTAGTTTTTATATACCTTTATCTGAAAAATAGACGTCATAAAATGTCTAACATAAAATCTGGACTAAATGGAGAAAGTAATGCAACGACTTCCAATAGTTATGTAGATCCTGGTGCTTTTGACACTATTCCTATTAGAAGTATTCCTGGTATTGTAACAAATGTAAACAATGGTACTATAAGTATACCTGGAGCAGGTGGAGCCTCTTGTCAGTTTGCACCTCCCAAATATGACGAAATTCCACCATACGGCACTTCTAGACAGTCTGGAATGCAAGCAACATCTGAATTATCTAGCAGTCATCAATCTGGTTCATCAGGCCGTGGTTCTGCTGAAGATGATGGAGAGGATGAAGAAATCAGAATGATCAACGATGGACTGCATGCCGCAGATTCTGCAAGTGATCTTTCAGTTCATAATACGCAAGAATATTTAGCTCGGCTAGGCATTATTGATTCCCCTTCTGGAACTCCGAGAAGGCGACTAGAAACTTTACCAATAGAAAATTTTCATTTATTTGATGATGAAACCACTACCGAAGCTGATATAGCTACACTAATTTACGGAAAAATTGGTGACCCAAGTAGACCGTCTTCCGGACTGCAGGTACCAGGAGGGCCTTCAATGAATGGGTCACTAAGTTCAATAGTTCATAGTGAAGAAGAGCTTACGGGATCTTATAATTGGGACTATTTACTTGATTGGGGCCCCCAGTACCAGCCACTAGCTCACGTTTTTAGTGAAATTGCAAGGCTGAAAGATGACGCTGCTAGTGTACAAAGTGGCAACTCTAGTAGTAGCGCCAAAGTAAAGTCTGTCCATAAAGCACCGCCTCCACCACTACTTACCTCGATAGCACCGAGATCACTCACTGCACCTGCTATGGCTAGAGGAATATTACCACGATCTCCGATTAACCATGATGCTTCAACTTTTCCTTCTGCTGCATTAAGTCCCAGTTTTTCACCTTCATTATCACCACTGGCTGCTCGAAGTCCTAGCATAAGTCCGTTGGTCCCAAATACAACAACAAGGACAACTCAATGTGCAGCTAGAAGTAAACCTATTAACGATACTGAACTCCAAATCTAGGCATTTGCATTTTTATTTATAATTTCTATAATTTTTTTGTGTGATACCATACTATTACGGAGAGGAGAAGACTCAATAGCAAAATTAAATGGTTGATAAAATTAGGTACTCATGACAACATAGTAATTTTTTGTTAAATAATGATAACTTATTATCAAAATCAAATAATTATAATCATTATTTGTCAACATTTGTGTTACATGTGTTTGCATGAAATAACGATTTCGTGGCATGATACATTGAAGTCAAAGAATATACTAGAACCAATTTTATATTATTATCTTAGCTTAATTAAATATTTTATAATTTGTAGATAATAATTATCCATTAATATCGTCTTAATATATGTAAGTGTATTCAAGAAAGAGATAATCTAAATTTTCGTAAGACACAAATGTATTTTTTAAAATGCATACAACATTGTTTGGTTTTAGTGACGATCACGAAGTTTTGTATAATATGTTTCAGGAGGATCTTTGCGGGAAGTAGATTATTATGTAAAAGAGACTGTTTTAATATTTATGCATGTAAATAGCGCATTATCCATATCTCGATCCTCCCACATTATCTCGATAAAGCATGATGGTTTAGAGCCAGTTTTAATAAAAGTTGTTTGTCATTTTTAAATTTTTATACCTATTGTTTCTATACTCATTCTAAAACAATATAATCTAAAAATAAAAAAAATTCCAGTCCGCGCTTTTTTCAAAATGAAAAAATTTAATTTTTTTTTAATAACGCTCCCAAGCTTACAAAGACTTGATCACTCAATTCTACAGCTAACTCCGGGTTCTTCCAGAAGGCACAGCTTCACCACTTCCATCACCTACATGTGGAACGAGGCCGACGCCGGGACAAAGGGAGGTTTCTACCCCCCCCCCTTCCACCAGTCCTCTGCTTATATACTTACAGAACTTGCCGAGATTTAATACCACCGGCTATCAAGCCGAGTGCCTCCACGACATCGTGTGCGACGCCAGTGTCTTCTCTAAAAGCGCCATCTTGGAGCGGCTATCTCGTTACCTGCGGGATGTCTTTCCATCTGGCTCGCCCACCATCAACCTGCGGCGGCAACCCATCAACAGCAACAGACGCGCAGCCAGACGAAAAGAATAAGCCACGACG
>JAPYZO010006147.1:0-2500 GCA_030522905.1 Torymus flavipes | reverse complement strand
TCATTTCTTTCTGTGGTTATCAACCTCCTGAAAAGTTCTTCTGAATCTGAAGTCAAAAAATGCTTCTTTTAGGGTTTTTATGCGGTATGATAAGTGCTGAACGCCGAGATGCAAAATCTCCCGAATGTAGCCGAATACCTGATAATCTTGATAGCATAGGAAGAGAAAATAAAACCTGCTTTAGTAGAATGCTTTCTCAAAGAGAATCGATAAATTCGTTTGGGCCGACCAAAACACAGATAGATAGGTAATTTCAAGACCTTTGAGATTTAAATGGACCTAATACCAACAGATACCGAAACCGGACGACAAATAAAAGAATCTTCGATTTTTCAAGATTTTTTTTTTTATTTTTACTCTTACTTAAATAAACTCCACATGCCTGCCAAAGATAAACTTGATATCTCTTTCCAGTTTCGAGTTATGCTGCATACAAATTTATAACACACATACATACACACAAAAATTTTCTAGAAAACGAATATTTCGAGTCAGGGAGCTCAGAAATATAAAAAATCATCGAAATTTCGTATCGAAAAATGAATTTCTTGGTGACTTTGACGTTACCGTGGATAATCCAAATGTAAACCCCTCTTTATCACCGCAAAAATAAATTTTATAGTGAGAACCCGTAAGATTGCTCAACCTTACTTTTAATGCTCACAAAGAGAGAAACGGCATATGATTCAAGTTTACCGTCACAGCTGAAAACTGGAATAGAAAACTTTATGACATCCGAAAGAGCGTCAGAAGTAGGAAAAATTATTCTCCACACCATATAAATGTATGTTATGTAACCACCTCTTGGCGCGCAACGCTAGCGCCACCTACCGGATCTTTTTAAATACTAGGGACCTCTGTACATCAGAAACACGTGTATGCCAGTGAAATAGTACGTTGTGCAATAAGGGGAGAAAATGAGTTATTTCTAGCAAAGGTGAGGTGCTCAGCACGAGTCGGAGTGCCAAAGATGCCCGAGATAGACGAGTGTTAAAGATACCTCACGCGAGTCTAAAATAGCTTTTCTTCCCGTGTTACACACCGTATTTTTGATAACGAAGGCATGAAGGCGCTTTTTCACGTGTGTGAGTCGGAAAGAGGATTGGGCATTTCGAGTTGTACACAAGGCAGTTGAAGATATCCATTTCTACTCTAAAACAGATGAGAAATGGAAAACTAGTGAGAAATATTCATTTCTCACCTAAGAATAGGTGGGAAATTGCTATTTCTTACCATTTTTACAAAATACGCTTGAAATGGGAAATTTTCTCTCCTACTTTTACACGTGAAAAAAGGCCCTATTTCATGCCTGAGTTGAGAAAAATATATTGTTTTTAATCGCGTATTTAACGTAGTTGTCGACCCAAATGGTTCTACAACGATTTTGTTTAAAACTTCAACAAATAGTTTATTATGGATATTTACATGAGTTTTGTAAGTTTCAGAGATCTCAGTGGTGCCGTTATTGATATATTAAGTTTCATAAATCCGATATTTAACACACGACCCTATACTGACGCGGTCTGACAAGGAGGGACCAACGTGTGCGGGTCCTGCATTTTCATGACATCAGGTCTAAGAGGCTTTTTTTATCATAAAAAGAGGCTGTGTACTGACTTTGAGACCAATGGGCTTCCTGTCGAAAGATATACCTATGAGAAGTGACAAATTTCACCTTTTTTTTATTATTTTATGATTTTACAGCGATGATCGCATTCAACGATATGCATGTCCTTCTACATCTATCTGCCCACTTTCTTATCACTTTAAATATGATCAATACATATTATCCTACCAAGTATAAATATTTTATAAATTGCTTTTTGTTTATTATCAGGACTTGAAAATTCAGATCCAGTAAAGAATAGAAATAACATAGTAATGTGGACAGGTCATGGATGGAACATTTATTTTATTATTGAATGTGGAGTATTATTATGTATTATAACGGGGCGAATTCTATATTCGTGGGGTAATACAGAATTCACCGTAGTTATACTTGGCGGTATTTAGATATCAAATATAACGCCAAAAAAGTCAAGTAAATATAGCGACTAATTGATAGTCGGCAGTATAATATAAATTTATCAAGAGCCGAAATGCGGAAGGCATTAATTCGACTTTAAGGGCGCCAGGCATTGATTTAGAAATATTAAACATCAATTATATGATTTAGTGAGCAGTGCCTCTCACTTCGTGAATTTACTAGTCAACTCAATACTTACAAAAACCATGTTTAATTTCTCGGCAGCTCCGAGGCAGAGGAGCGAGTTCTGAACGGCAGGAGCGTAATAAATTCTCTCGACAGTACACACAACACAATATACATTTAATATATGACAATCATGAAACACTCAGAAATAAATAAGAAATAGATTTATGTTTTATACTTAAAACTATGAACTGATAAGAATTTTTCCATCGGTCTTACAGTCTTAAAAATTAAATTACTTAATATTAATGGCAGTCAGATTGCCCTTGTTTATAATACCCCCGTAGA
>JAPYZO010006146.1:0-13940 GCA_030522905.1 Torymus flavipes | reverse complement strand
GACGTTTGAGAAAGAGAGCCGTATAAGTATTTTATATTTTATGAGGTAAATTCTGTAGTTTTGATGGAGTATATTAGCCTCTTACGTCAAAGTGCCTCTTTTATTGCCAGAGGAGAAAAATCCTGTTGCAGAGAGTCGGTAGTTTCAGGAGGTACTAGTGCAATTGACTATGAAATTACAGAAAAATATTAAATTACATCAAAAATTTCGTAATACACGATGATCCTGTTGAAAAGTAAAGAGAACTTTTCGCGTGTTATTATATATATTTTTTCGTTGCTGTACAATTTTCAAAATCGACTTCTTCTTACTTCTGAATTCATGGAAAATGCAGAAGAGCATCCAATTCAATTGAAATCGAATTCCGAGAAACAAAGTAGTCCACCACAATATGTTATAAAAAGAAAGAAAAGCATCAGGGTTACATCCTAGCAGATCTGCATAATTTATTCATGTAACGACGAATTCGCTCGCGCAAAGACAAGCACACGGTGCAGCCCACTAGTATTAACTTTATGACGGTCGCGCGTGCCTGCGCTCGCCGACCGAGGGATCGTATCGTAGCACGCGGCCGTATAACCACCCACCTCAAAGCTTTCCGCACGGGCTTTTATTGCGAAAGGACTACCGCTACAGGAACAAAGGAATGATTTTTACATGTCTATATATATATGTATATGAGAAAATTTGCGAAACACCGGTTGCTCCGAAATTGTCACGAATTTTTTTTTTCTTTTTTTTTAGAGGTAGCTTTCGTATACCTGATTTATCTTGTTCTTTATACCTTGGGATATGTTAGAAAAAGTTTAACTGTAAAAAACATTGTTTTTACTAGTTTTATTTTCTTATTCTAAAAGTTTATATAATTGACGGTTCAAATAGGGCCATTTTCAAGCTTTTTTTTTAAATTTAAGCCAATACCGGAAAAACCGTCACGCCGAAGTGTCCATCTCTGCATGCTTCCATTTTGTTTTTCTGGAACCTTTCTATCTCTCAGTGATCTCTCTCCGACGCGCCATTACAGTGTTAATCCGGCCGCGCGGCGCTTTGAGGTGCGAATGTGCCGCGCGCTTGGAATCAGGTCACGATATGGGGCCGCGCGTGTATCAATGCGCGCGAAAGGGACTTTTTCCTACATTCGTATAGCCCGCGCTTGCGAAAAGTAAAATCTGTTTGGAACGAGAAGCGCTTTTTGGTTTCGTGTTATAAAATACCTGCGCAACGTTTTTGGTTCGACTCGGAGCTATTGTATAGTTGCAAGTTTTTCGCGAAGTTTAGGAAAGTTTCTGAAATTTGATGAACGGTCTAACGATTATAATACAGAGAAGCTTTATTGTGTCTTGAGCGCGGTGAGCCGACATGACGTTTCAATGCTAAAACCGCCATTATCATGCTATACCTATCGCGAATATATAAATTTAACCCTCGCTGTGTACTGCGCCCGAGCGCATCATTATTATATGTTCTATTGATGGTTCAAAACAAGAGGGAGAGAGACGTCTAATGTTTTGCGATACGCGCGAGAGCCGCGCTATATTATATTTCATAACAGATTCAAACTTTCTTGCTGTCCGTCCGACATAGAATTATTAATTTCAATGAAAAAGAGCGGATAATAGCTGCTGTTGTTTATATTAAACAGTTATGCAAAGTAATGAGTAATAACTGCGCCGTAGTTTTTCATATTTTAATTATGCTTATTGAGTCCCTTTTTTTTCTCTCCCATGACTTCCGTAACAGTGGCGTTTCATTTTAATTCGATAATTTTATGAGTTTGCGGTTTTTCAAAGGCGTATAATGATATACACGGCATAATACAGCGCGGTCTTTCAGCTTTGAAAGTTGGCGCTGCATTTATCTGCTCGTGACTTCGAGAGCATCACTCGGCCATAACGCTAATTTTAATTATCGATCGCTTGTAATAATTAATATTATCTTTTGTATATTTTGTGTAGTATAACTTCGCTAATTGCACATCGAATTAAAAGTATAACGTAGAGTACCTACAACGATAAAACTATATAATCACGTAATTTCTTATTACCTTTATGACCGTTTAGAAAGTGTCAATTATATAAAATTCTTCTAATTTCATCGGCACACATTTGAAGAAAAAAATCTCGCTGTAAAGCCAAAATTACGACGTCGGCGTTGTTTACCTATACCGCGCGCAACGTACGTGTAAATAAATTAATACTAAACTTGACCACATAACAATACGCGATCGCTACAACTATACAAACATCACCAACAGCATCTGACATTCAATGCGGCCCTTTGTATACGTATCTATCCGCGCAAGCGCGCTTGTATAAACGAAACAAAACAGAATCCGCCTTCTCTCTCGCATCTAGAACGCGCCGCAAAAAGCTCTGGCGCGTAAAGAAAACCGGAGAGAACGCCGCAAAGATATATACCTCTAACTTACGCGGGCGGCGAACGTAAACAAGTGAATTTTTTTGCGGAAAGAGTATACATTTTTCCCCGGTTGGTTTTGCGATCCTTGCGCGAAAGCAACCGCGCTGTATGTGTCTGTGCACTTGACTTTGATACCTGTCGATACGCTGCGCGAACTTAGTTCTTGCCCCACTGTATTATATTAGCGTTCGCGCAACGATCTGTACCCTCATGCTATAGTATTCTGCGTAGTGCGTGCGTGCATTCTTACCCCGATTTCGTTCACGTGGATGTACGGTAAACCAAGCGAAAGCGCTGCTGCCATGCTTCTTCCTCCTCTTTTATGTGCCTCGCCGCGCTTCTTTTATTCTATCTCGAGCTTTCCGCTTCGAGCGAGATTACAGTCCCTCCATGGCTGTGTGTGTGTGTATGACGCGCGGTTTATCGGTTAAAATTCCCCGATCGACGGCATTATGCAACGCGCGTGAGCGCTTCTTTTAGGCACTATTTATAAACGGCGCCGCGCGCGCGCGAGTGCGAGATAAAATTAATTACAGCAATGCTGTTGCTGATGATGATGACATTCGGTTTTTAATTTGCGAGAGACGAGAGCGGAAAGGATGGAAAGCTGCGGATCATCATGAGATGGAAAGTATATAAGCGGCAGTGGAAAATTATTATCAACGCGAGATTTGCAACGACATGAGGTTATATGCGGGGGGTAATTTTATAAAAATCTATATATACAAGTCTTATATTTCCGATCATCGCCCCGACTGCGCGTGCGATGGGTAAAAGAAGACTCTTGAAGATGGTAATTTTAAAAGTATATGTCGTCACCTAAGCACGGTAATGTTGTGTATCCGCAGTTTTTCTTTTCGAGATATCAATACAAACCAAGTTTTCCGTCAGCTATATTAACTATGTACATTCAATAAAAATATATGAAGCAATAAATATAGATAAAATTTTTGCGCTAAGGTGACGATATGCTGTGTAAGTATAATTATTATTATCATTAAAATTCGTAATACGTAATATAGAATCATTTCTTTTCGTCCATTTGTTGACGCTGAAGTAATGGTGAAATAAAACCAACAAACCTTTGTTCCTCGTTAATTAAAGTAAAGCACCACAGGCCGGACAAATTAATGATACCCAATAACGTCATTATGCTAATCGGACAACGACATTTAAGATCCTTTTGTAAAGCCACACCGCTATTATAACCATCATCAGTCGCTCGTAAATTTATGCTAACCGAAAATTTTGCGCCGCCTCTCACATACGTTTTTACCTTCCATAATGGTAAAAAAAAACAATAAATCAGCCACGGCCAAAGGGTCAAAGCGCGCGTAACGCTTAAAGGGAAAATTGTTAATTAACCTATTTTCCAGACGCAAACTTTGTCGCGCAAGAAGAAAAACGATAAATCACACTACTTATATACTCTCGCTCGCTCTCTCTCTTGCAAGGGCATTCCTCTCCTCCGTTGACATCAGGATAAACGCCACGCCGCGGTCATTATTAATTCGCTGCGTCCTCCACGCGGCTGGGTTCAAAAATACATTTCAAGCGAGACGTGCGCGCCTCCTCCCCATTCGTTTCGCTCTGACGGTCATATACGGCAAACGAAATTTGACTTTTATTCACGACTCGAACGCAATTTACATCGCGCGATGGTGGGATTAACGAATTGACGTCTTCTTCGATCGCATGTGTGTGTGTGTGTGTAGAGATGGGGGCGTAATTCGTGACTTTTTGTGTCGAGGGTCTGCGATCGGCTGGAAACTCGCGACACGCCGTCGACGCCGCTGCTATGCTGAGTAATTCAGTTTGCCTTCCCTTTTTTCTGCGCGCGCGGGGAAAGAGAGTCCGTTGACGTAGGTAGAGGGTAATGCCTTGTCTTTTTTTTGTATCGGTCCTGCTCCCGGAGACTGAGGATTAGCGCATTTTAAAGTTTCCACGAAAAAAGGTTCGTTAATGCTGAATGGCTCTGTACGCAGGATATCATCACCTTCTGCGATTAATTTTAAAAGAAATTAATTATCACTTTATTTATTTGCTATTATAACGGTCCGAAAAAAATATCGAGTCTGTACGATGTATGAATATAATATTACGCGTGGAGCCATCTTCAACTCTATAAAATGAAAATCTAATAAATTATCGAATATTTATATTCCCAGAGCTCATAAAACGTAAATCCGCATTCCACTTCACGTGCATTCTTTCCCCGCGCACACTATATATAACCGTAAATCAAACCTTTATTGACCATTCGAATTTTTCGCGTGTATAGGTGGTAATCAATTAAATACCGTATATATAAACTGTCGCATCGTTTCCATTCTTTTTTTTTACATCACACACCCGTAGTTAAATAAAACTCATAGGGTATATAAGCTCTAATCGACCCCAATAAAGCATCTCGGACGCACGCGCACGCCTGTCGTCAGAAATTATCGGAACGCTCCTATGATGTAAACGCGCGGAAATATGTCAACGGCGACGCGGCGCGAAAAGTTTGCACGCCGCGAAAATATGATGTGCAGCGGCGAAAGGGAAAATCAAAGCGAGACAGGTAAATCTCGTCGACGTCACACGCTGTGTATAAATCCGTTTAGCGCGCGGGCGAAGTTGTTATACGAGTGCGCGGAAGTATGCTGCGCGTGGGTTCTGGCTGAATTGACAATTTGTTGAGTGTACTGTGAGGGGCATTGTGAATATATGCGTTTAGATGATTTATCCTAAATTTCGCAAGTTTATGTTATATTTTCAATATTCAAAACTTGAAACAGGTCAATTTTTAGTATTTCACTTACATCTGTCACATTTAACATTTCAATCGGGCTTCAATACACATAATTATGAATATATAATATAGATCGTTTGCTGGCTTTATTGAACAGCAGGTACCTATTGTGACGGGAAATTTCTTACATAATAATAATTCGAAGATAACACAGATGTCAAACCGAAGGACTCTAACCATTTCTTCGCGAATACTCCAGACACAGCGCCGTATCCAAAAATAAACATGTCAATTCGTTGAAGATTTACACGAAACGAGGGCATATCCCCCCCTCGTCATCCATTATCTCAATATTCCGAAAACGTCGCAGTAATATGATATTAGGCAATGAGAGAAGCGTTCGTTTATCAATTGGGATAATTATAACGGTCTAATTTTTTCACTAATCAAAATAGTCTGACACACTGTCTCATCTCTTTCAAGAAACACGACATTTTACAAATGTTTTAAAAGATATCAATATTGCGAAAACACTTTGCAATCCTCGTACCAACTCATTCAATAAAACGATGCTTGAAATTTCGAACGTTTGTTGCTATATTCAAATTCAGTCGAATTCGGCCATACTTAATACAATTATAAAATGATTTAATTTCTTCACTTCTCACTCTTAAAGTCACCACTAAAGCTACTCCGACGAATTCTAAGCAAAATTATAAACTTCAAGATAATATTTCGTTCATTATTAACGTTCGGGATTTCAAATGCATCGATAAAACTCATCACCCGTGCTATTCACGTATACATATATGTGAATATATATAGCGATACCCCGAAACGCGTCGCAATACACCTCTCTCTCTCTCTTTCCACATCATCCCCGCGCGGTCACCAATAATTGCACACGGGAACGCTGCGCATCATCGTCATCCGCCCACCCAAAAGACATCACACGCACACTCTTCCTCTCCCTCCCCCTATGAAACAAAATTAGTTTACGGCTCGCTCTCGGGTATATATTAATTAGATCACACACGCTCGAACTCTGTTTGTAATGCAATAATCCGCAATCGACTCTCTCACTAGATCGGTCTAGATTCGATTAGTCAATATATACATCGGCGCTACGTGCAAATTGTCAAGGGGGGAAAGAACGACTTGTTAGGTGTGCGTAACAGTTTGGTTCATTGTCCCATGGCGTCGCGAGGCTTGTGTGTACAGACGGGGACGAGAGACGCGATTGCAGGCAATATATGAGTATAGGCGAAGCGCCTTGGAGAGTTTTCCTTGGCGAGTGAATTTTCCCCGTGGAAAGAAGATCTATTTTCGTATGCGCTGCGCGCTATCATGTGTTTTGGAAAATATTTACTCGGAGGAGGTGGAAGAGTGCGCGGACGTCTGATTGGCTATTATACGTATAGGGTTGATGCGATCTGCAGAGGAGTCGAGGCGTGTGCGAAGGATTGGCTTTGTATTGTCCACGTACATTGTGCGTGTGTGTTTGCGCAACGGCTGTGACGTCTTTTCAGTTTGTTGTTCGTTAGGGATGATGTATGCCGACATGCAACAGAGTTTGAATGTTGTTGTGTAGGCAGAAGAAGGAATGCTAAGATTGCATTGAGTTTGATGACGGCTTTGATCATTTTCCACGCGAATAGTTTTCGTTGCACGGTGGAATAACTTCATCGTTGTAAATGAATATTAACTATGTAGCGGAAGAAATTTCCAACAATTTTCAGCAAAACTTTATCGAGTAATAAATAGATTGTATATTACAGTTTAGTGTATAATTAAATAACATATTACTGATACGGAAAATTATTGATTAAAAAGACGTATTTTTTTTACAAAAAGAGGCATCGTTACACTGGAAATTAATTTACATTACTGTCGCTGCAAAACGCCAATTCAGGCTAATTATGTTTAAACACTTAAACTCGTAATATGGCACTTGTCATTTGCCGCTTATGATATTACCCGTCATCCAATTTACAATAATGCAATACTACTTGCGCGTCACACTTTTAATCGTTTATTTTTATCCCGAAAAATGTATATAGATGTATATATACACCAGAGAGTTGTTTTGAGCGCGTAAACATCTTTTCGTCCCGAATCTCTTTTGTGCACCTATACCCTATTGTGCTAATTTCAGTTTTTCGAAAACGCGCTTTTTATTCTCATGTCAACAGATTTGTCGACATTTGAGCTCGCGCGTCTTTTTTGATTGAACATTGTCAATAGATCGAGGACGATAATTGGAAAATATCGCCTAAATAAAATCTCTGTAACCTTACAGTCGTGTTTACTGCTTGATCGTATATTTCTTTTCCTCGCTTTCGCTTCACAGCCCGCGTGAGAAAAATCAACTAATCGGACCAGTTTGTAGAAAACGAGATTAATTTGCGCCAAGTGAAAAATACGTTTCCAATAGCACAACACGAAGAACATGCGAGAGTTTACGAGAAAAATTATCAGCGGCAAAATGAGGACGAGAGGTGGCAATTTCCGAGAAGACTGAGCGCGTCCTCCGACTTTCTGCTCCAATTCCGTTTCACTTGTTGCATGCGTAGGAAGCGAAGATGGGCCCGCGCTTGCTCGCTCACGCCGATGTATATTCGGAATAAGGGAATCTATACCTTTACCTCTCCTTTTCAATTTCTACACTATAATGCCCGGCTGAATTAATGCAGAGAGATATTTTACAGAGAAGTAGACTATTTTTTTCCATTCGATTGATTGTTGTTATTATATTTATTGTACCAGAGGTGTTTAAGGAAATATACTTAATGCAAAGGGTTGCGCGACTCTTTTGCCAGTGGAAATGAGACGTGAATATTGAAAATTCTCGAAGGACTTCGAGGAGAAGTTTGAAAAAGTTACGGGCTTGAGTGGGCTTTATTATTTCTCAAGATGTTATTACGCTGGGATTCAGGAAAATTGCTGGACAGTTCAAAAACTTCACAAAAATACTACTCAACTTTTGCAGCACTACCTCCGTACTTCAGTTAAGTCTTTTGTGAACATCACTTACACTACGTCATTCCAGTTCCCGGAAGCTTAACATGCGCGATTTCTTTATTCACGACGAGAATCACTTCAGTTTCTCAATCTTTTTAAACATTATTAGCCCACGCGCTACTCGTACTTCAATTCTCCAAAACAACCCATGAAGAAGCGACTTTTTCCCAAGATACCATTAAAAATCACATTACGAAAAGCCATTTCTATTTGAGGTGAAAAGCTTCACTAGCAGCTGAAAAACTCTAAAACACACGTCGCCCACACGTGTCCACTAGTTTCTCCATCTGAAAGACACTGACAGCCTTCGTCGTCGCCCTATTTTGAGCTCCGAAATCGCTTCGTCCTCCGTATATAGCTCTCGCGCCGTCTTCTTCTTCTCAATCGGATCAATCGCTACTCGCCAAGGCAATCGCTTCGTCCGTCGAGTTCTCGCCCTCTGAATAAAAATCATCGGGAGGCGAATGTGCGCACACGGTGCGACAGTATCAAAGGGAGTGAGTTGAATATATTTATCGGAGGTACGCGCGGCAAACGGGAAAGGAGAAAAAGCGAGCATCAATTTTTAATTGCGGGCCTCGGCAAGGATCTGTGGGGCTGGCTCTTTCGGAAACAAGATGCGACGGATAGAGAGACCATTCTTAGTTCGTTAGCTGCAAGGAGTGATGCATTGATAAGTGGGATGCTGGAGCGGTGACTTGGTTAGTAGTGAACGATCGATGTATAGATTTTGCGGCTGTTAATGTTTTCGAACTGTTGGGTTTTTCGTTGTCCGAAGAGGTTTCCAACTGATTTTCTTTTTTGAAAATATTTAGTCAAACTTATTGTTTATAATATTTGGTATTAGTCTAAAAAATTTATTATGTTTATTTTATCACAGTGATAGTTTCACATTATCCCACCAACGCGGCGTCGTATAATGGACACGATCCACGTAATTTCTGCTTAATAAAATACTTGTACACACTTATGCATAAACAACGACACAAAGCTATAGCTGTAATCACATCTCCCAAAAAGCTCGCAAACAAAATGAATTTATAGGCGTTTCATTTATAGTATAAACACAAAAGCCGCCCGTGGTGTGGAATGCATAATCTGACGATTAGGATCCACAGGCTGATAAGCGAGTATATCGTTTCAACAAAACAAAAGCGTCATCGTCGCGAACACGCGCGCACCCCAGCCCTTATCACACTCTTGATATCGCTGTATGTATGTAACTCCCGATTTTTATCAGTGACGTAATGAAGCTGAATTTTAAGAGAGATATGTCTGTATTTACGAAAATTTTTTAGCCGGTACATTAGTTGGAGATAATTTTTGTTTTAGCGCGAAAAGACAGAGCGCTTCGATGATAATGAAAAATACATATATGTCTTGACATAATTTATGATAACTGAATTCACGTTAAATTGCGTTATCAAACTTTCGTTGATGACAATTAATATAATTTTCCGAACAAATTTACCACTGCGTTACGAAAAAAAGACAGTACTATCAAATATCCCTACTACGTATCAATACCTCTGTGGGATTTACGACTAATGCGCTTGGGAGGAAAAAAAATTCCGGCCATTACTTATTCACGCGACAATGTAAATAAAATATACAATTCACTTTGAGGATACGCGCAGGATCCACTCGCGGTCCTCTCCCGGATATGTGCGTAGGTTATGCATGGCGCGTCGTGCATTAGCCCTGTTGGCTCGGGAAATTGTGTTTTAATGATTGAGACGCGGCAAGATATTTTTCTGAAATTTTCAACAGACAAGTTGAGTAGGATCGCTTTTCACATGTATCAACTGCTCGGTTGTTTGTTGTAAGTCCTAACTCGGGGAAAAAAGGTCGCAAAGGTCGCAAAGTGTGGCTGTAAATATAGAAAACTGTTTTAAGCGAGGGTTGTTTTTTTCTACCATTTCGATAAAACTTAAAGTTTATTGCGTAACCGCGTTGGAAATTCTCATGAAATAAATATTGCGTGATGGCTCACTAAACTCGGTGCACGACTACTTGTCTCTATTGCTTAGCTTGCAATTAAATAAGATTGCAAAGCCGTTTCTGAAGTATTTCTTTCGAACGTAAGAAATATAATGGTAATACTAGTTTTAATATCGCCATTCGAAAAACAAAAAGAAAAATACGCGAACGACTCCACCGATGGGACAAATCAACGAACCCTAATACCATAAAGCACGGACCGTTAAATCTTCTCTGTACCTCCGCGCCACTTCCTTCCAACAGATTGTCTTCGCGTTAAGCACACAAGAAAGACGCATAATTACACCTCTCTCTCTTTCTCACGCGCACTCGGTTATTCCAATTCGTTAAACGAAAGCAAAGCCCGCGAGAAATTTAATCCCCGGCCGGAGAATTAATTCCGACTCGCTGTACTCTCTCTCTCCGCTTCCGATGATAATTTCCTGAAAATTAATCCGACGCGCGTTCCAGCTTTTTTCCACGACGACAGAGAGTCTTCTCTCGCCCGATGAAATTTTAAATTCGCGTGCGTGGATTTATATACATACGTCCTCTCTCTTTCTCTTACTTTTTCAACTTCTGTATAATTTAGTCATACTTGCTCTCTCTCTCTCTCCCTCTCCCGCTGGTCTATTTTCGTGAAAGTTTTATATAGCCAAAATTATAGAGTGCGCAAGCGATAAGACATTGATTTCGTCGCACGCGTGGGCGCGGCTGCTGCAAGCGCAAGATTCCTGCGACTACGTTAATCGAGAATGAAGTTAAACTCGTGTAACCGCAAGGTTAAATATTCATGTGGAAGTTCCGAGATTGTTAATTTTTAATAGTCAAGTATCTAATTTATATTTATTACAGTTGGACTGTTGCATTTTTAAATTGGCTTCGGTTGTCATTCGAGGGGACTTTGTCAAAAGGGTTTTAACGCGAAGAGTCATTTGAATGATTCAATAATTGAGCTCATGTGGGATACTACTCTGGGCGTCCAATTTAAACTAGTTGTAAATATTAAGATTAGAGAATATTATGGTAATTTTGAGCAAATAATATATGCAATTTGAATAATCTATTTGGGGATTAGAGTGAATTAGAAATATTAACGAAGGTGAGCAAATAATAACCACGATGTAATTAATAAAGAATGATGCTGAAACGGGCTAAAATTTTAATCGTAGTTAAATGAACAATTTTGCTCCCTAGAAGTTAAAAACTGGAAAAAAATACATATACGGGTTATTTATACCTGCACAAAATAAAGTCTGATGAAATATTGATTTTGTTACTTGGCCAATCAATATTCTCTCGACAATTTTCCTACTTTAACAAGCTCCAAGAGCCATCGCAGAATATCACAGTGCGCTTCAAGCTATCCACCCTCGGCTCTAAAACCGGGCTGCTGGATTTGTTCCAGGTACCCGTAGCCGGTACATTTAATAATCGCGCATCTCCGCGCGCAAACGACACGCTGATGATGGCAAAAGGGATAAACCGGCCGCGAAAAATCCGATTACACCTAGGGCGTCGCATGGAGATACAACTTTTCTCTCGCCAAGGGACAATCGAGTTACAGCCGATTGTCTTTATTTCGCACGCTCTCGCTCGAAGGGGCGGAGGGGATAATCAAGTGAGCTACGAACGGAGACCGCCTACGGGCTTTCGCCTTACATTACATAGCAGGGGTTTTTTTCGTTAGGTCGCGTTCTATGCGGCGATTACCATTTTAATTGTTAGGAAAGTTTTTGTTTTCGTGATATAGGGGTGTGTTAGATTGAAAAATTTTCGACATTTTTATATGAAAGTTTACAGGAAAGGTATAGAGTTTGGCCGCGCTAAATTATTCCGGGTGAATATTACGCGCACGCGTGAAATGTATGAATAGCGGAAGTTTTAAACTTCGGGAAAATTTCATTACGAAAGTTGGCTGGAAAAGTGTATTTCGTGACAACAAATTGGTAACAATGTCCATTATATCGTAGTTATTATATGGTATATCGCGCGATGCACGATATAAAAAAAATGGAACTGCGCAAGTTTCGATAAAAATGCGTTCGCCGGATCGTTTCTTTTTCAACTTTAGTACGTATATTCTCTGATATGGTAGGTGACGAAAGAATCCTCTTGCGGCGCGCTTAAACTATGTCGCGATTCTGCCTCAGCGTCTGCGAAATAATCGAGATTCTTACGCTCCACAACATTGACTTCATTCCTGACATTGAATATATTTTTCCCTCGATACTGTGGTTACCAGAGCTCGGCAAACGATAAAAGAAATTTCGCATCTGCTTAATCTACCGCGATCCACAAGTAGCCAATAGAACGCACTCGCTGAAGTTCGACCCCCTCCGCTATATCGGCAAGTCGAATCTCGGTATCTCGCAAAACAGCGCACGTCACAGATATACACACGCGATGTGTGCGAAATCGGCGATTACGTCCCATTGAGATATAATATACTTGCCACATCACTCTATATACATTGCAATACGAGCGGCTTCCTATCGCGCATCAATCGCCAATTACGACAGTAGGTACGCGCGTGTTTTTCGGCCGTTATCAAACACCCGCGTCTTTTTGACAAATCGTGACGTATAATTTTGTGCAGATAACCGCAAGCGCAAGCTCGACACCTGACGCGAAATTGCGATTATACGATGTACGTGTATCTTTGAATGCTTGTGAATGAACGAGTACGTGGGCGGGGAATGAATCGCGAGGAGAGGCTTTTCAAATGGCTCATGATGTATACGCCCGGCGATGTGTTAACCGCTTTTTTCAAGTTTATTTAGGGATTGATGAGCTTCACGCAGAGTATATATATATATATATATATATGTATGTGTGACCGGTTACGATGCCAAGGCTTTTGATTTTCAATTGTTTTCTTTGTAAATATAAATTCGATGTCAGCCACCACCGTTCCAATTTAATTTCCCACGCGTCACGCAATAAAACAGAGATAGCCCATAAAGAAGCGAACGGCGATTGGGTAGTTTTCCTTTGCTGAACAAACTCATAATATTGTTTAGTTAAATTAAAAGCGCTCGGTGCATTCGAATATCGTAAACTCTGATCTTTCTCAGCGCTGGAATTTCTTCGTACCGAAGTTTGTAGACAATATGAAATCTCCAAATTGTTTATTTGATTTAGAAAATCCTTTTTCAACCAACAAAAGCTTATTCCACACTGTTATACGGCTGGCTGTAGCGAGGGGATTCAATCCTT
This sequence comes from Torymus flavipes, assembly GCA_030522905.1. Lineage (NCBI taxonomy): Eukaryota > Metazoa > Arthropoda > Insecta > Hymenoptera > Torymidae > Torymus > Torymus flavipes. Next base: position 568 of record JAPYZO010006146.1, on the reverse strand, counting down.
TATTGTTTCTCATGCGAAGGCTTTTGAGAATAAAATAGCTATTAATAATCGAAACAATGGAAAACATTTTTTTTTTCAAACACGTACGTGTTAGGAAAATATTTGCAAACTCCCACCGCTACACTTCATGTAAATGCTTACAATTTTCGAGAATAAAAAATCACACAAATCTTGAAAAAACACATTCTGCCATCCACTAAAATATTCATTAAATTAGCGCACGAATCAAAATCCCATTACCACGCTCGCCCTTGAAACCCATAATCAGGAAACTTATCCAACGAGCATATATAAATCAAGAGATTTGAACTACACATTTCCGCAGTCCTATACCATTACAACATCTCTCCACAATCAAAAATATACCACACACGCGCGCGTAGAGACAATCTAACTTTCCTATCGCGACTCGCCACAAACTGTTTGCATTTCTATCGACCGCCGTTGTCGTCCTCGTCATTATAATGGCTTGTACTCTATGCCGTGTAACAATCAAGTTGGCGAACTCGCCTACCCGCCGATGACGTGCTAATCCGTAAAGTATATGTAACGTAGTGTGCGTTGCGTA
>JAPYZO010006145.1:0-18839 GCA_030522905.1 Torymus flavipes | reverse complement strand
CTACTGTTGAAGAAACTGCGCCTCCTAGGCTGTTCAGATAATGCTCTTAGTTGGTTCTTCTCCTATTTACACCACCGTTTGCAAGCTGTATTGGAAGAAAGTGGGACCATCTCAGACTGGCTACGCACAAATGCCGGAGTTCCACAAGGAAGCGTGCTAGGCCCACCACTATTCTCAATTTTCATCAATGATCTGCCTGAAGTACTCAATCACTGTAAACATATACTCTATGCAGACGATCTACAAATGTATTACAGTTTTCCACCCGCATTGCTCAATGATGGCGTTGAAGCGATAATACGAGATGCCAACGCCGTTGCTGCTTGGGCCACCAGAAACGGCCTCGAGCTGAACGTTAAAAAAACAAAAGCGATACTTATGGTCAGTCAAATTTACGTTTTCCGTCTAGACCTTGCAAGTATTCCTCGTGTTATTATCGACAACAGGCCTCTCTCATATGAAAACGAAGTAAAAAGCCTAGGTGTATGGCTCACCCCCACATTAAGTTGGAAAACCCAAGTCCAACATTTACTAGGTAAAGTTCATGCATCACTGCATTCTCTTAAGCATTTCAAAAGTACCTTTTCTCGAGAATTAAGAAGAAACCTTAGTGAAAGCCTTATCTTCCCTCATCTTGATTATGCGAGTGCAGTCTATTATAGTGTGGATAAAACAAGAACTGAGAGACTAGAACGAGCAGTAAAAGCATGTGTCAGATTTGTAAACGGAAATATTGCACGCTGTGAGCATGTAACACCTCATAGAATAGAACTTGGCTGGCTCTCGGCTACAAGTAGACGAGACTATTTTTTGGGCACATTAGCCTACAATACAATAACACACGGTCATCCAGAATTTCTGTCGCGTGGGTTTACGCAGCTAAACACGGATATTGTTATAAGACCGTCTGCGAGTCTACCAGCCAAAAGCCTCTACTATCCGCCTCAACGTACTACAGCTCAATATGGTTCTTTTGCAATAAAAGCGTCAATATTACTTAATAAGATTCCGAATCTAATATTTCATCGTGATAAGATCCACCAATTTAAGCAAATATTATATAATTTCTTATTGGAACGTGATAAACTAGAATGGCAAGAAAGAGTTCGAAGAGAATGTATAAAGCTGTAATTTTTACCTATAAACTATATACTATTCTAATGTATAATCTAATGTATAATCTAATAATGTAATTCTAATGTATAATCTTAAATATAATCTGTAATAAATTCCACTCTGTAAAGTTCCACACCTATACTCGCGAATTTGTAGACCATAGGAGCGTTAATGCAATTGTGCATATTAATCAAGAAATAATGTACTCACAGATATCACAATTCTTTATGTAAAATTGTTATGTGGCTAAATAAACAAACTCTCTCTCTCCCTCTCTCTCGCAGCGCAAACACACGCCGATCTTCGCATTCCACCGAGTACGAGGCTGTGGATCGTCGTCGTCGTCGCCGCCGCCCACGCGTGTGGAATCGTTTCTTCGTGCACTCGCACAGGCTATGGCTTTTGCGAGGAACGTGTTTGTTTTGCAAAAGGGTAATGAGAAAAGGTATATAATGTATTTTTATGGAATGTCTGCGTGTGTTTTAGGTGATTGTACGGTTGATGTCTGTGTTTGAATAGAAGGGAAAATTCTATTAATAATTTCTAAAAGCAACATTTGGTTGCTAAGATAGAATTTAAATTTTGCAACAATACAATCTTGCTATAATGGAAGTATTCAAGAATCCAGTGGATTCTAATTATGATTATTAAAAAATGAAAAGTGGGTGGTCCGGTAGGTCTGGCTTATGTATTCTTCTGTATTTTGAGTTGCGAATCGGAAATATGATCACAATTGTGCTCTATCACTCCAGTATTAATAAATATCCCTAGCTCAAATAATTTTGAGATCATTTTATTCCAAGATTAAACAATTTTTTCAATGATTGAGGTCGTTGGTAGGGTGACTTCGCCAATGGCGAAACAGACACCAGTGAATGGACATTTTTCTATAAAAATCGTTGATGAAATATAATTATACATTAAAATTTAATCTCTTCTGCTAGAAAAAAATGCCAGGCACTAAAAAAATGAAATTAGTCTTGTTATAAGAGCTACATAATAAAACTGGCTAATGTGCTCTTAGCGTGTATAGCTAATACGGCACCTTTTCAGATAATTCGTAAACAAGTAAAAATGATTTTGAAACAATTTGTAAGACATATTGTCACGGGCTCAGCTCGAACGTCATCCGAGCCCTGACGCATCCTCTTCATGATAAGAACTATAGACGCTCGCGATGCACTCGAGCAAGTATCGCGACGTTATATCGCGACGTTAGCTCAGTGGTAGAGCGCGGGACTACAAACTTCGGGTCCGTCGGTTCGCGTCCCGCTCGTCGCATATTTTTTATGCAACGTATGCACATTTAATTCATTCTGCCTCTTGCCACGTAACAATATTTTTCACATTTTAAATTTTCCTACAAAGCGGGCACGAGGAAAAGTGTGTATATGGCAGAATTAGATATATATATATATATATATATATATATATATATTACCCGAATCACCTCGAAGTCACTTATTCAATTCAATTTTTAAGTTTATTTCAGCTGAATATTTCGTTAGAACTTGATCCTTATAAAAATTATCTGAACCTATATATTTCCTATATACAAAGTACCATTTCAAACATAATTTCCCAACTACATCAGTCACCGACCCCCGCCTATAATCCCAACCTCCTCCCACGAACCGAAGCAGAGAAAAAAACCCCAAGAAAATGCCCCGTCTCAGCGCTTCATCAGCGTTCTCGTCCATAAATCCGCGCCTATACGCCGGCGAGCAGCGACGCGGCGCATTGAAAATTCAAATCCCCAAAAACGACGCGACAGCTGTTTAGAGCCCTCGCCGTCTTCCAAAATCCCTTAACGGTCGCGCGCGTCGGTAAAAACGGGGCACTCACACTCTCCCTTTTCCCGGCTGTTTTGGGGAGTGCCATTATCCATGCAAATTCGTCCGCTGGTCCATCTGCGGATAACGTTCGGGGGAGCCACTCTCGAGGAGCAGCAGCCGACGATGTTTTTCGGCTTTTCACCGCGCGCGATCCGATGAATATGGAAATGTATAGATAGGGGAGGGGATACAAAAATATCGCGTGGACGCTGCCGGCGAACAAAAAAGTTGGGCGTGGGGAAGGGAGAGCTCGCGGGTATAATGGCGTTAAAACAAATGATTAATTGTGCGAAATTCGATAGGTGAATTAGATTGTGTCGTTTTCGATTGACAGAGGAAGCCCTATGTGTGTTATAGCGTGGCCGTGTGTATATATACGTGTGTGTGTGTGTATATATACATATGTGTTTCCGAGTTCATTCGGCTGCTTCTAATTGATTGCTATTTTGATTACGTTACGAAGTAATTGAATTTTCTTTTTCGCTTTTAGAGGATTGTTTTGTCGAAAAACAGAGTGTGTGTGTGTATTATATGTACTCGCAGTTTAACAATAAGCTACTACGCACAACAATAACGACCGATATACAGGTTTGCCATTATTGAAATCAACTACAATATTTACTAAATAAATTAATATATTTTGATCTGAATCTATTGATGTTTACACCAGTATAATCATTGTCTTTTTGATAAATACTAGAATGTTCAGCAAAAATAAACTCAACTCACCATCAAATATTTAATCAAGAAAAAAAATTCCACTCCTATAATCTTCTACCCAATCAAACGCAAAACAAACGAACCATCATCTCTCGGTCCTCTCTTTATCCTCCCCTCTGCCTTATTACCTCGACGAAATCAGATTACGATCGGTCGCACTTGTGCGCAATCATATACGCTTTCGCGATGTGATGTCCGTCGTCGAAAAGCGCACCGCATCAAACAAGCCCCGTAATCGATCGAATCTTCTCTTCCTCGCCATATATATATAATATCCGCACCCACTCGCAAAACCGAAATAATGCAACATTCATGCCATTCGGACTAATTCTCCTCTACTTCCCCTCGCGGCCGACCCACATCCATTCGTGATTCTCGCTCGAATTAAAATATGCGTATATCAATTAGCAGCGGCAGCAGCAGCAGCCATTCGCATCGGGCAAAAACAAAGTCCAACCTATACTCCCACGCCATTATCCATGCAAATTCGGAACGCCGCTAGCTGCCGGTCACTGCTCCCCCCCGTATATATATACAAAGCCAGTCGTCGGCGGCTTAGCGGCCTTGCGGCTTCTCTCACCCACCTCCTCCTCCGCCGCCGCCCCCGCCAATGTGCTTCTTGCTTTTGCCCGCGCGAGGTAGTTTGGACGCTGTGTTGCGCGCGAGAGCGCAATGTAGTTTAATTCAATTTCGGCCGCGGCGGTGTGTTTTGTTGCCGTTGCCCGAATAGTTTTACGTGCACTAGCATAGGGGGGAGAGAGCTTTTTGCCGGCCGCACCATACGTTAACGATCGAGAGTTAGCTGCTGCTGGTGCCGGCAGCTTCCAGGTATTTCGCGCTGATTTCGATTGAAAGTGTTGCCAGAGAGTTCGTTGAACCGTTCGGTATTCTAGAGCGCAAGCTCAAGCGTTTATTTAAAAACAATTCAAGTGTAATTTGCTTTGGAAATGGCAGTTTGAAAAAGTTTGTTATGCCGGCCGCCGCCGCCGCCGCCGCGCTGGTTCGTTTAAAAGGGCTCGAGAGCGTGCTTTTAAGTAAGCGCCAATCGCAACGAAAAGTACTTAAGTAATTCATGCGCGTTTAAAGGCTGAGAAGAGAGCGCCGCCGTTCCGTTCGCTGCAACAAGTTATTTCCGATGGATTTCTCGAGCGGTATGCACCCTTGAGGAAGAGGTGGGGGTGAAGGAGGAGGAAAACATTTTCGTGTTCTTTATACCTTTTCATCGCGTATACTCTGGGTTGTCATAAAGGAGAGGAGGAATGAAAGTTATTTTTTATTGGTTAATTGGGTAAAACAATGATTCAGCGGAATTGAGTTGCTCCTTTTATATAATTGCAGAGAAAACAGTGTTTGTACAAATTGGAATACACTTAAGCCAGTTTAAAACTATTCGAACAAACAAGTTACTATATCTGCAATACAATATTCAAATTATTATAATTAAGAATTTAAGTAATTAATATCGTTAGAAATCATGTGTCTGACTGTATCTACAGTTTATCTACTTCCCTAGAGACTTTATGTAATATTCCAAATTGTATGGAGCTCTTTTTACTTTGCAAAAAGAACTCAAAATAAACGAATACCTTATAACGTAACAACGTAAACATTCCCGATTCCCATTATCCTAAAAAAATTTATACTAAACCGCATATACCACAGGTTCACCGGCACCTTTACAGCTTCAAATCAATATACACACGTTCCATCACAATGAAAAGAACCTGCGCTGCGCTGCTCCGAAATTACGAGACATCCCGCACGCTCGCATTTCCATCTCCTATACTCCTCCATCTCTCTCCTTCACCCTAAGAGCCAATAAAAACAGCCCTCTAAATCTCTCTCTCCCTTCTCTTCCTCTCTCCTCCGTGTCCGTCCGACCCTCCGTACCACCCACGTCCCATCTCCTCATCCTGCACACGCAACCATCTGCCACCACCACCACCACCACCGCCGCACGCATCGAAAAGCTCTCGCACAACCCGTTCGGTCCGTACAGCCTCTTATACGCACACGCTCTGCATCACGCACACGCGCTCCGTCAAAATCGACGAGAGAGACCGAACGCACGTCGTTAAATAACGGAGCTAGCTTGCCCGTCCGCTCTTCTCTCTCTCTCGATTATATTCGCGAGGGTCTACCCGCGCGCGCATACGCGTATAAACGACAGACCTCGGCGATTGCCGATAACGAGGCGAATTTCCGGGGACTGCGTAAACCTCCACCCCCTCGTCCATTGCTATCGTGGTTTATGTATGCGCGTCTCGTGCGCCCGCCCCGTGCAGCACGCGGGTTTATTATATACACGGGCTTACGTGTGTGTGTGTGTTTATGTATATATCGGAAGGAAAAGTGCGCCCCGGCGTCGACGACGGCTGTAAAAGCCCCTGCGGACCGCTTTTATATGCTCGCCGGTGCGTATGTTTGCGCGCGAGTGTTATATAGTATGCGCGGTACCGTGGAATGCGCATATAGTGTGTGGTTCGGTGTGCAGTGTGGCGCATTAGAGGGTAAAAAACACTAGCGGCAGGGAAAACGCGAAAGAACTCGGTCATTTGGCTCTGCGCGTGGAATTAGCGAGCGAGCGGAGCGAATTCATTAGGAGAAACTGGGTTGAGAAATTCTACCTCTCACGCGCGTAAAAAAAAGAATATATGTATATGTAAACAATAAACACGCGGAGCTCTTTTGCTAATCTCATTCGCTCCGATGTTTACCTAAATATTTTGTTTTTCCGCGAACGCGGAGCTTGCGCTACTTGATTCCGCGTATAAGAGCGCGCGCGTGTGTGTGTGTATACGAGTATATAACGATAAGCTTTTCTCGGAAGCTATAGCTCCCTTATTAACCAAGAAGGAGAGCGAGCGTATCACTTTCGCGTGGGGTGCAGCACTTTTATACTTCGTGCGCACACGAGAGTGAGAGAGGGCTGCAGTGCGGTAAATACCTAGTTATCGTCTCTCGGGTCGTCGCGGCTATACTACCGGATGGCTAACCTGACCCTCTATATGTCCACCTCCTTATTTTTCATCTTTATATATAAAATGAAATAAACGAAAAAACATAAGCACGCACAAAGGTATAAAAAAAAAAGAAAAGAAAAATCCAGCCGGGAAAAAGATTAAGACTGAAAAAAGGTATACACTGAGAGCCAAGAGCGCATTTCAGCCCGGGAGAAAGGGGACGAAATATCGAGGTCAGAAATCGCTCGCAAGCTGGCAGCACAGCGCGTTGTGGCGCGCAGGCATTTCCGCTCTATTGTACCCCGAGTCAAGTGGCGGTCGGGAGGTTTAATGAGATTTTATATGAAAACCAGAGCCACCCCCCTACTCCCTCCATTCGCCTCTATCATTAAGGTTTCGCCTCAATGGCCAGGAGCCTTTCCTTCGTTTTCTTCTTCTGGGTTGCGCGCGCGTTGACCGTGTAACTGAAAATTACTGTACCGTTGATATTTTTTTTTCTTTCCGAGCGAAGGATGGGGGAGAGCTTTTTGCGGAGTTGGATGTGTAGAGTGGGGAAAAAGAGCGCGCGGGATTAAGGTCGGGTGAGAAGGGATGCGTCGGGTTATTAAGGCGCTGGTGTGTGGATTTATAGAGGTTGGAATTAGTTATTCGAAGGGTAATTAAGAGGATGTGTGTGTGATGATACGGTGCTGGGTCGGTCGTGCGTAAATAATGTGGAATTAGATGTGTCATATAAACGTTTATATTGTGTGAAATAGTGTAAAGTTCAATTTTGACGTTGAATTTTAAAATTGTGAAAAATATGACAAAGTGTACGATGCCGTATATTATACGTCGAAAATGTATCGCGTCTATAAGAGCGTATTTATCATCATTATTTATTGTTTGACGACAAATAAACAAAACGTACCATGGGATTATACGTTCTATTGGCGGATTGTACGTACGCGTTTAACTATTGACAAAGCTCCTCTCTAAAAGCATAATTCGTGTATCGAAAAAGTCGGATGAACGCGTCATTTTATATTTATAAGCGCAAATCTCTACGCTACCCTGCGACAAATTGTTCAGCCGTGTAAACCAATAAAGAAGATTTAAAAATGATTTTTTTGAAAAAAAAAAACAACAAAAAAGCGTCGCTCACGCGTGCGAGTAGAGGTTCGGAAAAAAATGTTTATCCCGTGATGTATATCTAAAGTACGTGCCAAAAATGCACTGAGCATACAGGGCGCGCGACGCGTTTTGCAAATTTATGTTGGAAGTACACCCGGGGCTATCAGTATCAGTCACAAATGTAGGTCCGCGCATTTTCCTATAAATTTGTAAAGCACGTAGCGCGCGTAAATCTCGCTTTTGACGCGTTTATATAAAAAAAATATATATATTTATAATGAAATACAGTATTTTCGAAAGCTATTATTCTTTAATTTTGTGCGCATGCCTTTTAATTATCCTTAACGATGTGTGCAGCAAAGAAATGCTGAGCAGACAATAATTCATTACGTAAATGAAAGCAACTTTTTGATGATACTAACATATCATAATTTTAATTAATCGACAGCCTTCCATTTTCAATTAAATTCTATTCTATCCAAATATTTTACTCCATTTCATTACAAAAACATGTTACGTAGACTTCGCAAACGTTGAATTTCCATCCAGAATATTAGTTAACCAACTATATGTACACTGAGAAGAAAAATACTCATTCGGAAAAACGACAGCGTAATTCAAAACAGAGAAAGACTTTTTACAAGACGCGCGAGATATGAACATTACACCGCACGACCGCGTTGTTATACCGCCACCACATTTTCCCCGTTCGCGTGCTGCAGCTAAACAATTTTTTCGCGCAACTGCTCTTTCCCGAACACGAAAAACCGCTCGAATAACGCGACTTTGCCGCAAAAACGCGTGCATATACCTGCGCGTGCATACGTATAGCTTCAAAAATGCCTCTGCTGCCGTATATACCTTCCCATTTTCCGAATAATTAGCAATTCCGAATGTGCGCAACGTACGCGCGTGCTCATTACACGCTTACATTTTCTTTCTTCCTCTCCCCCTCTACCCATATACCTTTTACAACTGAAAAATCCCTTGTGCGTACACGCCGCGTACATAAAAACCGCGGAGTAGTATAACGTATAAAAAGCCAGTAAAAAATAAGCGCGGGCGCGACGCGTGCGGAAATTCATAAAATTTACGCCGCACGGAATTGCGTTTCTCGCGATGTGTGTGCGTTTCCTTCGCATGCGCGGCGCGCCGATAAATACTTTATCGAGAGAGAAAAAGAGAGGGACCCCTCGCACACACGCGTTGATTTGATCAGGATAGGAATTCCTCGATTGCCCCTGGCCCGCGCGCCGCTGTACGCAAACAACTTTTTGCATAAGGAAGCGGCCGTGTAATTTATGCCCGCGGCCGCCCTTTTCTCTTTCCATGGCACGCGATGGGAGATTGAGTTTTTCTTTTCAACGGGTTTTCTGGTGGTGTGGATGGAGGGAGCTGTCTGCGTAGGTGCAGTTTTTGAATTATTGATTTTGTTGGGGGTGCGCGTTCGCTTCGGGGGGTGATGAATCGAACGGTTTTAAGAAGATGTACTTTTCTGGATTTAGTGCAACTTGTTATATAGGATTTATAGGTATTCGTAAATTATATGCACGGAATGAGTTTGTGTCATAAATGTTCGGTTTCCGAGGAAAATCGTATATTTAATTATTAATGTAATAGTTATTACGGTGCGTATTTAGCAGTATTTAAAAATGATAATTACAATGGTGATTCTATTGCTGATCCGTATATTTTACATATTTAATAAGTGAAACAAACGCCCACACACCAATACTAAAAGTGAAAGAACACAACAGGCTATTACAACCGTCATATGAAACCAGAGATTTATACATCCGCCCCAGTTTATTCCAACTTTTCAAGACATTCAGCCTCCGCGTCACCCGGATTCGAAAAGAAAACTTTTTTCCCTGCACTGCGAACACCCTGCATGAGCTTTCCAGCTTTAGGAATAAAAAAGAAAAAGATTGGGATATAACCCTACCAGCGCGGGCGCATAAACCTCCACCGCTCGCATATACTAGCAGATAATAACGCGCTTGTAAGCTTTCGGCTCGATCGCCCATCGGAGGGGAGAACTTTTCTATTATCTCAACTCTGTAGGTATACATATACACACATATACGCACGACTTTCCGCCCAACTGAAAAGTATTTCCACCCCTTCTCAGCGCGCGTGCATATATCTACTTTACTCTTTCCTCCCTCGTTCGCCGGCGAATAGTTATATCGGGGAACGCTGAGAAAGAGAGAGCGTCGAAATTTATGGCCCGGCGCGCGTACTGCACGTGTGCACGGGAATTGATCTTTCGCGAGAGAAGGACACAAAAGGAACGCGGGGATGTCGCGCGTGCGAAGCGAAACAATAAAAAAGATTCTCGGTGTCTGGTTCCGGTGTGTACGCGCGGCTGCTGTTCTCCGGCGCGTTGTGAGGAGAGTGAGGAGAAAGTTTCGAGGTGGATTTCACGTGCGTGTATGGGTGTGTTCCTATGCTAATTTCGTGAATTCGATTAGTCGCGTTTGGAGTTTAATGTCGGAGAACCTGTTGCTATAAATTTTTTTTGGGGTGGAAGACAATTAAAGTTGAGCGTCGGGGGTTGGTGCGCAATTCAGGATTTTGTTTTAGTTTTTATAGTGATTATCTTTTTTTAGTTTATTATATACGTAAAGTTGAGAATTGAGTGTTTTACATAAGTCGGACGTATAATAATAGTAAATGTTTCAAAACGCAATTGAATTTGATATGAACTTTCTCTAAATATAGTCCGAGACTCTGCGAACTTGGTAAAAACGTTATTCTTAAACTTTATCATAATAAATCAATATGACCGTGGCAATATCTCAGAGTTATTTTCAGTATTATTTAATATTCCTTATCAACTTTGCCCAGGACACAGAAAATAAACTGTTGTTGGACTTTCTTGTTTTTCTTGACTTGCATATACACACCACCCGCATGACATACTGTTGTTTAAAAAAGTTACCTCACGGCGAAGTATGGTATATATCACCGGCCCTTTTTCAAGGGGCATTTTCAAAATTGACGTAAACAAGAGAACATCGAACGAGAGAACTCTCGCCGCGGGTGATAAATCGATTATGCAGAATACGCCAACTGCGACGTGCACACAGCACGGCCGAACTTAATAAATGAACGAATCCGAAAGCAAATATATATCACACCATTAATACGCGCACCCTATCCATATATAAACACGAACATGCGCGAGATAACCACGCGGGCGCGTGTCCCCGACTATTCGCTCGAAAAAGCTCATTAATAATTCGGCCTAATCCCCGTGAGTGTTGAAAAAAAACGAAGCTACAAGCGCGCGTTTCCTTTCAGCGCCGTCGCCGCCGCGAGCGCTATGTTATACCCTCCAGCGGCGGAACAAAATAAGAAGGATGGGCAAAGAGTGAGGGAGGAAGGACGAAGGAAGGAACAAAAAGAGAAAATAAAGAACCCCCGAAGCAGCGAGCGAGTGAGCGAGCGGAGGGGGAAAGATAGATAGAGAGTAAAAGATTGGACGACAGAGGGCAAAGTGGAGGAAGAGAGATTTTCGGAAAGGGCGAGAGGGCAAATAGCCTGCGCAGGGTATAACGCAAATAACAAAAGGAGAGGGCATTCCGGGGGCTCTAGCCGCGACAAAGAAAAGATGGATGCGAGCGTGAGGAGAGAACAATGGGTCCTGGCCGACCAAAGCTGGGGTTGGGAAATAGAAAAGCTCAAGAGCGGCGGCGACTGCAGGGAGAGAATAATTGAGTGACGCTAAATGTCAAGGGAAGTATGTAAACTGTGATTATACGGCGGGGGTGAGAGGGCGGCGGATGCGCCGCCGAAGGACGGAAGTGAATGCGCGCCCTTTATTGTGGCCCGACCGGCGAGTATATATACGTATACGTTATATTGCGTTTTATCGCCTGCGAGAGGGACTATTAGCCGGCGACGCACGTATATGCGCAGGCGTAGTAGGTATATTGGATTTTTGCGGCGCCGCAGCGTTGTATTGGATTTCGATGATGGGGTTTGGGCAAAAACACGGATAATTGATTGGATGCGATTGGTTCCGGTTTTTCTCGAGATATACAGCGAGCGCGGTGGTGGTATACGTAGGTGAGAGCTTTTTGATGGTTTGTTATGGGGAACGTGTAGGTGAGAGCTTTTTGATGGTTTGTTATGGGGAACGTAGAATTTTGAGATACTTTTAGATATGATTTTAAATTTAAAATATATGTGGTTTGATAAACTTTTGTTAATTATGTCACTTTTTTTAATTGTTAATTTGAAATGTTTCGAAATTTACCTGGAAAATAACAATAGGAGTAATTAATATTCGGATGGACTATTATTATTTCCATATAAATAATTTCAATCGATTTTATCACACTAATTTATGTTGAGAAACCGTTTGTATGCTGAATTTTGCATAATTATTTTGAGCTTTTCATGTACGCAAATATCTACAGTAAAACTTTATTAGATCGTTCTGTTTTCTCAATTATGCCGCTTCGCGTCTACTTTCTAGGTTTTATAAAGAAAGTAAATATTTATTACAGCGGAAAAGCTCAGCTCATAAACTAAAGCCCCGCGCGCTCACGGGCACGAACACTATAAAAATAAATGAATAGAGGGCAAAGTACTACAGCGGAAATGCTAAGGAAGATTACTGAACAACAAATAAAGTTTGTAAAATGAGAAAGTTTTGTGTTTACCTTAATCTGAGTACATTATACTTAATAACGTCCCTTTTATAAATCGCGAAATAAGCCTGCGCTTTTGTATACTTTTATTTGAATTTCAGTATATGTATAGTATCCAAAAAGTAAATAACGAAAACGAAGTAAAATTCGCGTTGTAATTAAAAATGTTCTATCTCCCTTTTAATTACATTACCGTGTACATCAAAATTACTTTATAAAATTCGCTGCCTACAAAGGATTTTCATTACGATAAATGGACGTTATATTTTACAATAAAATAAAATAAATTATATAACGTATTCCTGTAATTACTCAAAGAATCCGAAATTTTCCTCTCATCAAGCAATGATTATAATACATTTTTCAAATTAACAAGAGCTTTTCACCCAAAATTTTTTTAAAACGAGTAAAAAAAAAAGAAAAAAAGTAAAACATTGGATCACCGCCAGTCGAGTATCTCTGTCTTCCTTCCCCACCAATCAGCCTCGCCCAGCCGTTTCCCCAATTCCGACAAATCCACACCGAGGAAAAATCTCCCAATTTATCAATCCCATCAACTACACACCGCGTACAACTAATTCCAGGACATCATCCACTGCCCCCTCGCCCCATCCGACAAAACTGCCACTAAACCTCCCGAAAAATATGACGCGCGCGCGTAGCCTCTCGCACATACCCGCATCAATTTCAAAGTCTAACGAAACGTGTGTGTCCCCCGCGTAAGCCACTATACTCGGCTTCTCGCTACGGAAATCCATCTCTCGTCTCCGGATTTCGCCTCGGCAGCGCGTGTGTATAGCGCCGAGCTTATCCCTCCCCCCACCGCGCGGCTGTAGTAACCGGAGAGAAAGGCAGCCTCGAAGCTTCTTCGTCGTCGCCGCCGCAGCAGCCCTACGTGACTAATTACGCCGGCAAATTAATTTCGCCACTACTACCCTCGCTCCGTAATCGCTTATAACGAAATACGCGTTCTTTAATCGTCGACGAAAAGCGTATATAAGGGTGTGTCTGCGGTTTTGCCCGAATAAGCTTTGCGCTTATATATTGAAGGAGCTGATGATTTACGAGCCCCGGGGTTATATATACGTGTTACACCGCGTGTAACGAAATCACAGGCGCGCGCGCGCAGGATTATTAATACACGCGCGTGATGCGCGGACGAGTGGTATCGGAGAGTTGGCTCTTATTGGACGCGCGTGACGGAACGGCCGAGATTTGTGGTTTCTCTCTGCGTCGCGTTGTATAGCTGAAATAATGACGAGCGACTCGCGATGTGATGTGGGGGACAGGGTTTGGGGTGCGCGCTATGATGACGAGGGGTATTTATTTTTCTTTGGGGAGCGGGGAATTGTAGTGGGTCGCCAAGCGTCGCGGAGAGATATTGAAATTCCGGCGTAGATAAAAAATGATGAAGTTGTTTTCGATATATATTGCGCGCACTGGGTTTCTGTATTGCATACAGATATATATGGGTAAAAAATGAGATTTGCGAATATTTGGGTCAATCTCTGCGACACACACGAATGCGCGGCGAATGTGTCAGGGGACTGTTATCGTGGATTGAATGAATAACCTTTCGCATTATTTTAAAACTTATTTTTTTGAACGTAAATAATGATGTAGGACAATTATTACATTAAAATATATTGCAAGAATTTTTTAGTTTTATTACAAAATAACTATTTTAAATTATATATAAAATATATTTCATTTGATTATTAAACTAATGATGTTGCTCAAGCTTTGTAGAATTTTCTTGGCAAATACTCGAAAAATTTCATGTTTTCTCCTTTAATACGAAAAACTCCCGCAATACACGCACATTCCGCAATTTAAAAATAAATATAGAATTTTCCAATATAGACAGGCAATAAAACGCGAAATACACCGCAAACATCGCATTTCAAAGCAAAATAAAAACCGTTTTCAAATAACCTCATTAAAACTCTCCCATAAATTTTTTCCCCAGCGGGCAAAAAAAAGAGAGAGCGAGAGAGGATTCACCCGATTTCGAAGCACTGGGTCACAAAGCAACAAGCGCTCGCTCGCGCGTATACGCACAGCTTAGAGAGTCTATACATATATGTGGCATGGCAGGGCCGAGCAAAAAGACCACCCTCGTACATAGTTATAGGTTTTTACTTTATTTTTCTCGCCTCTCTCTCTCTCTCTCTCTCGAATCTGATATTTATGACTTTCGCACGCGGCCGACGGCGAAGCCTCCGCCCGGGCTTTTATGAGACTTTTAGGAGCGAGTTTTCGGGGAGGAAAGAGGGAACGATATCGCGTCCATGTATATATGTATATATACGCGTACCCACACTCTCGGCGATTTTTTACTTTCGACCGAGAGAAAGAGAGAGAGAGATGAAAGGAAAAGGACTAGCCCCTCCTCCCGCTCGCGCATGATTTTTATATCCTTTCATGCGGCCCTGTGCGCCATCGCCCCTTTTTTCTTCCCATGCGCTGGCGCTCTTCTCGACTTATCCCTTTTTGCGCCTGTGGCTTTGACAAGTCGAATTGAATTCTGAAATATTTACAGACTCGCTGCTCGTACTCTCTCCCTCTCTTTGCCGCTTTGGCTGCGTTTTCATAATTTTTCAGTGGAGCTTGTAGCGAAGCTCGAAGTCAAACACGCGCGGCGACGCGATATATATTTCCGCGCTTTGAAATGTTTGTCTTTGAGTTAGAGGGCCGAGCCGCGCGCGGGTAATTAGTTTGAAAGCTATTAATTAAAAAAAACTTTTGTTTTATTAACTTTCGCGTTTGAGTGTGCGGCGGGACGAAAAAGAAAGAGGATATATAGTTTTATTTGACAGGCGACACAGCGCGCAGAGCGTGGAAAAAGTTAATAAAATCAAGTTATATTGGTTAGTGAAATATTGACTTTAATAAAAATTTATTTACTTTTGTCGCGATATTTCGGAGTTTATGACGCATGTTCTAACATTTTGACATAGAAATATGATGTTTCATTAAATTCCTTGAAAATATATTAAAAGCTTTATTAACTTTTATGACGGTTTGTTTAAAAGTCACGGAAGGTAATTAAAATTTTCAAACTACTTTATATGATACACGAAATTTGCTAGACATACATATTTCTTATTAATATGTAAATTAAATAAGTTGGAAATTTTAAATTAAATTGTTAAAATATCAGTATTATTGAAGATAAAAAAAACTAAAAACACTAAAAGTGAAAATATATAGATATTTACAGTTGTTTACGTCTCGAAAAATTTATTTGCCATTGCTTACTTTTTAAAATACTAAAAATGTCGAATATTTAACGAAAATATTAGAAAAAATTCAACATTTACGCAATCCTTTACACTCGAAAAAGTAATACTTTAAGACAAACTATATTCAGTCACAAATACGATAAAAAATGCAAACTGTAAATATCCGTTATTTATGCTCCAATTTCGAATTTACCGGCCGTTATTTACACTCATCCTTTCCTCTTCCTACACATTTTTCGCTACTTTTTCACGCAGTTATTCCCAGTTCAATTTTTTCCATTACGAATGTTATAAATAAATCCTTACTTTCATTTCACCCTCGCAAACCTACCGAAATTCGACACTTGACGATTAAACCAAAAAATCGAATATCCACGCGTCTGCAAACGGAGCCGTGAAAAAAAATTATCGGACCCATATATATGTATCTACCAGTGTCCCTTTCAAAGTGAAAAAAATTCTCTACTATCAAATTTCAAACTCACCCTCACCCGGGCGACGAATCAATAAAATTCCCGAAAAAAGCGCACCTCGCCGCCACCGCAACCGAGCTCCTACCTGCCAAAAACCTCGACACAGCAGAGTACGTCGACGGCAGAAGCCTCCGCGAATGAAAGGGTGCATAGATATCCGTGCGCCTGGGCTCGATATACAAATGCACTTCTTGCTCTCGCCTCGTCTGTCGTCGTGTTCGCCTCGATACAAACGAGCGAGCCTGCAAACGCGCGCGAGTCCCTTTGGAATCCCAGTCTACCAGCACTGCTGTATCTGTTTCCGGCTGTATCTATTTCACACCACTTCTGGCTATTAGTTTGCCGGATGCTTCCCTGCCCTAGCGGCGCTAACGCTGCGCGGCAATTAACCGCACGAGCGATGCGAATCGCGGATCAGAATTCTCGGACCTGCACACATAGCCTCGCGATCATAATTCTGCCCCCGGTGAAATTCGGAAATTCCATTCGCCGTCCCGTATTTGCATTCCTCGTCGCGTCCCTTATCCCCACATTATGTATATACGTACTATATATGGCTCTGTTGTTTTGCTAGCAGTATACATGCTATATAGTGGAAGGGGAGGTCGATGGATTCTTCTTCTTCCTCGTTTTCTTGTAGTGGGCCGTGAGGGCGCGGGGAATTGGCACTCGAGTCTAATTGGAGTGGAGCGCGGGATTACGTACGCGGGCGCACGTACGCGCCTGTACAGAGGTATATATATATGTACCTGCGTACTCGATGAACGGGACGAGGCGGAGAGCCAGTGTGTTTTTCGCTGCGTGTATATAGCCGCGATTTTTTATGGTTGGCTGGCTCGCTCGCGGAACACGCCGCGCGGTGTAATGAATCGAGAAGTTCGCTCGATCGCACACACGTGTACCCTGTGGGAGTTGTCTTGGTTAATTGTCGTCTCGCGGTTGAAAATATTCCCCGCCCTTGATGCCGGCGGATAATTGCGGTAATGGCTTGTTAGAGGATATATATAAAGATCTGAACGAGTGTGCTCGCGTGCGTGAATGAAAAACCCGAACGGTTGGTTTATACTTATTGTTTTAAATGTTATGTTTGATTTGTTTTATAAAAATTTTTAATGTATCTTTTTTAATTAATAATTTTTTTCATCATACGTAATATCAAATGTAGAGAGTTTAATAGAAAATGAGGTGTAGAAAGCTAGAGTTATTAAAAAATTCATCATGTTAAGATTAAATGCGAAGCTTTTTCATAAAATGAAAAAAGCATACAACCAGATTTTAATTTGAAAACGAGATGCAGAATTATTACATAAAATAAATTTTATCAAACTAATTAAGTAAAATTCAAGATAAATTTTTTCTTTGTATATTAATTATACGACGTGGAGCAAACAAGGCTCATCACCGTACCCAAAAGATAGTTGACCGACGGACACGTCTCGGTCCGTGGTAATCCAGGGCACTCGGTAGACGGTCGAGACAAGGGCGGGGGGGGAGCCCCAAGAACCGCCTGATCCCTTAGTGCCCTATGATTCCACGGACCCGTCCGCCGCCAAGCTATATCGCAGCTTGCCTTTGGCATGGTTGGCCAGACTTTTTAATCATTGCGGAAGCATATAGTTTACTTGCGATGTGCACAGTGCCATCTGGTACTTGGTTTTGGTAAACATTGTATTGTTACGTAAATATATGAGCTGTGTATGTGTATGTTGATGCACGTATTAAAGTGTAAATATTGATGTTGTTGTCGAGTAAAATAAATACCTCTGGCGTATGTTTGAGCGTACTGTAAGTTGAGAAAATTTGATTTGTAACTGTAATTGACAAAAATTCATGTGCATGCGTGTATAAATGCAAGTTATGAGATTGTAAATTTTTCTGTGTATGAATTTGACGAATATGTTATTATCAGAATTAATCTTTCAAAACTTGCCATTATTCAACAGCTTGACAGTATATATTCAGTTGAGATTAGATAATTTTGACAATTTTCTTTAGTAATGATTAGCATATGTAAAAAAGCGATAAGACGTGTAAAACTGAAATACTTAAAAAAGTATAGGTGCTGACTAGAAAATGTGAGGTACTTTCAAGTTTTCTACTACTTTTCTGTACTGCAATCTCAGTTGAGTTTTCCAGTGCTCCCTCGAGAGCATATTTTAAAAGTTTTAGATCTTTTTTCGCCAGAAAAGTTCATCGCGCGGAGGGAAAAATTTTTAAGAAAATATAAGCTTAATTAATTTAAAATTTTGCAAACCCTCCAGAAGCTGCTTCTTCTACAAAAGCATCAACAAACAAAATCACCTTAATTACGAAAAATTACATCCGACTTGATTGCACTGTATATTATACACAAGTTCAAAGTTCAACCCTTTCATCTTGATAATTTTTCCAGCCCCTAAAAGAAAGATGAATTCACTGAGAAGCATGAGGTGCGCGGTCAGAGAGAGAGGGAATTTCAAAAAATATGTGTTTAGTAAATACGGGCCGAGATGAAGATAAGGAAGGCGAGAATAAGTCGGCGCAAGTGATAAAGAGTTAAAATGGCAGAACTGCGCGAAATACTTTTGAGGGGGCGAGAGCTAGAGTAAGTAATGCAGGAAGAGATAAAGAAAGGATGTAGACGAAGGAGAAGACGAAGGGTGGAGGGGTGAAGGAAGATAGGTGTGGACTAGTCGGAAGGAGAGAGAGAGAGAGGAGGTGCGAGAAATGAGGG
>JAPYZO010006143.1:0-17751 GCA_030522905.1 Torymus flavipes | reverse complement strand
AAAAAAAAAAACTATTAAAAACTCGCCCACAATCCCCACCCGACCCCTCTGCTCCGAAACCCATCTTCGAGCTCCAAAAAACCGTCGGCCACTTCCAACGTACCTCTACACGCGCAAATACATACGTGCGTGTGTATGTATACCCATCACACATACCTACTTACATGATACAGCACGCGTGCGAAAGAAAGCGAAACGCGCGCGGCGGGCGGGCGCACACACCGAAGGAAAGCGAAAGGGGAGAGAAGCGCAGAGAGCAGAGCGAGAGAACCGCGGCACGCGAGGACACACACACACACGTAATCACGCAGGCGCGTTGGCGAAACCGAGAGTGGCGTACAGTATAACGCGGCTGCAGAGTGGGTATACAACAAAGACCAGCGGCGGCGGCGGCGGTGGCATCCGGGCGAGTCCAGGAACGTGAACGAGGCGAGAACGGGAGAGCGCGAAAGAGTGAGGGAGCAGGTGGATCGTAAGGAAGAGAGAATAGAGTAGTGGAAGTGAAGGAGAAGAGAGAGACGCCGGCGAGAGTCCCGCGGAACATGGAGATTGGGAGGCGCGCGTCCTCGAGCAGCAGCACCGCCCCGTGAGTGTGTGGGAGTATGCGACGCGCGTGTTGTGTGCGATTGCGGTACGCGAGGATGACGATGATATTTTAATGGGTGTGCAGGAGGATTCGGGCGCACGTGGGGGAGAGATGGTGAGGAAGGGTTGGAGGCTGGCTGATTTAAGAGCAGGTGGAGGCGGATGTGGGTGTCTGGCTGATTTAAGAGCAGGTGGAGGTGGATGTGGGTGGCTGGCTGGCAGGTGGTAGGTTAAGGGGGTTAGCTGGCGATATGGGGTGCTTATGGGATGTTGAGGTTTTACAGTGGTGAGATGGGCATGATATGAGAGATAAGTGATAATTATAAGTGGTGTGATTGTAATGAGAAGTGATGCAATGGTTTCTGTTATGTTAGATTTGGAAAAAAGTTTGGGAAATAGGCTCAGAGCTCTGTGGAGCCTCTGCAGGATAATCAAATTTTAATGAGTAACATTGATAAAGTAGTTAGGAGCAGAAAATTGTACCAAATAGTGGGTTGTAAATAAAAGTTGATAGTAGCTTGTTAGCATAGTCCACTTTTGATATTAATGGGTACATGATTTTCAATTGTTTAATTATTAGTGAAGATATAGTGACGATATTAGATCAAATATAATTTAATTATCAATAGGTACTGGAATTCTGCTGTGAGAATTTACTGAGACTATAAATGTTTGATTGCAGGTATCCGACTGACACTTTGCAATGAATTTCCCGCCATTTGGAGGCCACTTCCCTGGTACCATACCGAGTATCCATCAGTTCACAACAGAGGGCTCGGGAGGTGCCAGTGCACGTTACGCCAATCACTTTTCTAATCAGCCCCCCATTGGAGTGCCAGTTGTGGGAAAGTACAGAACCGAGGGAAACAGTTCGCAGAGCCAGTCCCAAGGGATGATGAACAACAAAGCTGCCTACTCCAACAGCAACATTCATCATTACTCCAACGTGTCCTACTCTCAGGCCCAGGGGGTGCAGCAGCGACCTTCAAATTCACCTGGCATGCAGGAGAAGCGCTCTTATCATCAGGTACAAAATGTGTCAAAGAACAAAGGTTATTTATTGTAAGAGGTCAAAATTATAAATCTCATGATATATAGGTATTATACATCTTTACTAAAATTTTATCAGTGTTCTAAATAAATATTGTATTGAAATTATAAAACAAAACATAGCACTAGATTTAGGTTGATTTGGTAATCCGCAATCCTGGCCATAATTTTTCAAAATTCGTCAAATCGACAACTCATAAATATTCGTGCAAAATTTCTCGAACCTCTGGCAAACCCTGGAAAACCCCTTGACATCCAGGGAAAGAAACAGCAGAACCGTGCCTAACAATCGTTAAAGCCAGTGAAAAACAAACTCTAACCTATCACCTGCCCCCCCGCCCCCCCCCCCCCCCCCCCCCCCCCCCCCCTTGATTTGAGCAGACGACGGATACCCTAAATCAGCAGGACGTGTGCAATCTGCTCCAGGAGGGCAAGGACAAGAGCGGCAAGGACAAGCAGAAGCAGAGCAACGAGGAGCAGCAGCGCAGTAACGGCGAGGCTACGACGAACGGCGACTACATGCATCAGCAGCACCAGCAGCAACAACAGCAGCAGCACGCGCACACGCAGACGCCGGCCGCGATGCCGGCCACGTGGCAGTCCCTGGCAACGCCGGGCTCTACCGTCGCCGACTACCTCAGCCACCTACCCGCAAGCACGCTGCCACTGAGCCTCCACCACTTTCTCAAGTACTCGGCTGAGAGCATCAAGAAGGAATCGGAGATGGCCCAGACGACGACTTCCGTCGCAGCGGCTACCACCACCACCCCCAACATCATGATGTCGCCGAATAACAAGAAGAAGAAGAAGAAGAAGGCACCCAAGGAGAAGAAGCCCCGACCCAAGCCAGGTTAATTTTTGAATGGTTAATCATTCTTCAAAAATAGAATCACTGCAACGGTACGATAATTTAATAAATCGTTTTCAAAATTCCAGGCGAGATCCGTCTGACGACCGCACTGGACGGCTCGACGCTCTACTGCTGTCCGGAGTGCCACATGGCCTACCCGGAGCGCGAGCTCCTGGAGCAGCATCTGCTCGGTCACACGCTCGAGCGACGCTTTGTCTGCGACATCTGTGGTGCCGGCCTCAAGCGCAAGGATCACCTCACACGCCACAAGCAGAGCCATAATCCTGAAAGGCCGTACGTATGCACCGTGTGCCTGAAGGCGTTCAAGCGAAAGGAACAGCTGACGCTGCATTTCGTAATACACAGCGGTGAGAAGCGCCATGTGTGCACCGAGTGCGGCAAGGGCTTCTACAGGAAAGACCATCTCAGAAAGCACACCAGGAGCCACATCGCCAGGCGGGTCAAGGCTGAGCTCAGCCAGAATACCGGTTAGTATTATTTTATAAATTCACTCGCATTTTTTTTTTTATTTATTTTTTTTTATTTTTTTTTTTACAAGAGAATGTTGATAGGGTTTTATTGTAACTCAAGTTATTAGAAAAGTATTGATATAAATATCAATAAACGAGTTTCTACGATGTAATAGTGTATAATATCATAATTAAACTTTCATAGAAAAATCTGTTACTAATTTAGTAAATGGCTATTAGTAATGATTGATACACTACATATATATTCATGGTTCTATCGAAGCATATAGTGAAATTGTATGATAAGAAACAAGAAAAGTAATTATGTTTCTTTCTCTTACTCTGTTCAAACATTAAACAAAAACACCAGTAATTTTTCAGTCAATTCAAAATTTTTTGCCATGGCTTTTATTTAAAAAAAAAAGATTCTTATACTAATTATAAATTTAAGTATATACCTTTCTCTGTCTCTGTCTTATAAAAATTAAATAAATTTCAAACAACAATCACTCATCTCAAATTTTCGTTTACCAACAGGTACCCCGCAGAGCCAGCAAAACAGCGTGACGAGCAGCCTGCAGTCGAACAGCGGCGGTGGCACTGGCAGTTCGGCTCTGCCGCCGGGCGGGGGCCACCCGGGTGGCCTGCTCTCCTGAGCCCCGCCACCCGGGAACTTCCAGGTTCCCCACCCGGCCAACCTGCTGCACTCGGCCGCGAGCCACGGTTCCTCGACGCACAGTAGCCTCGCCGCTGCCGCTCACCATCATCATGCCCAGCAACTCGCTGCCGCCGTAGCCGCGGCGAGTTCAGCCGGCGGTGGTGGCTACCAAGCAGCCGCTGCTGTGGCCCACGAGCTCGGCACCTTTCTTGGCAGCCACCTCAAGGATTTCTGAGGACGGCCCTCCACCGGTGCCGACCACCACCAACACCATCAGCAACAGCAGCAGCGGCAGCATCATTATCAACAGCAGCAGCGATGATGATGTGCCGCCTAGGTATACGGCAGAAGCAGCAGCTCGTTCATTATCGGGATTACTGTAATTTGGGTTCGTTTGCCGTTTCGTTTGGTTATTGCGTGCCCTGGTGGAAACATTCCCAGACGCTGGCGCGGTCGCGGCTAAGGTTTTATTTTGTGCTGTTTTATGTACGAGTACATAAGTAGGAGAGATGTGTTTCATTGGTAAATGAAGTAAATTTTAAAAATAGACAATCGATAAGAGCCTATGGCCAATAAAAAGTTTGTTTTATTTTGGTTTAGTATGGTTCCGTGCTTTTATTTTCTATTATACCCGTATAATACAGTAAGAGTGCGCGAAGAATTTTTCCACTGGGGTTCGATAGTAGTATCAACTACATCCGATGCCTTAAACCAAAGGAATGCGAAAGTAATCAACTCATTCTGACGTTGGTCGGTCATTGGTTTCGATTAACGGAATAAAAATAAAATACTGCAAATTAAGTCGACAGCAACGGCGTCGGTGGTAAAAGTAGAAGAGAGTTAAACAAAATACAGAGAAAAAAAGTTAAAATAGATATCAGAAGCTGTACTGCATTGCACCGCTAAAGCGTATACGTTTAAGGAATACCAAATCTCTCCCTAGGGACATAAGTTAGGAGCCTGATGCGAAAAATAAAAGTATCGCTGAATACTGCGACAAAGAGAATGAGAGAGAAAAAAAAAGAAATATTTTTATGATAGATCGACGCAAACTTGACGATTTCCCTTGTACAAGATAACAAATGAAAAAATGGTGGTGTGTAGTGCAACGAGAAGTGCAACGTGTTTGTAAACCTATTCTTCCTGTTCTTTATTTTCTTACTTTTTTTTTTATATTATGTTTTTTGTTGTACTAGAGTACATTCTAGTTTTTTTTTTTTTTTTTTTAATTATTTTACGTGCGTATATATTTGTAATTATACGTGTCTCGTCGTTGATAACACTTACGTTTTGATCTCAGATACACCCGTGAATAAAAAAAGGAAATTCTTTTTAAGTAAGTTGCGCAAAGGTAGTCGACAAACAGGCTTTGAAGGTCGCAAGCTTTTGCCAAAGGTTTGCTTGTAAACATGCATAAGCATTTTTCATTGCTTTGAAATGAATAATTTTTATAACCTTTTTATATTTTCTCGTGATAAGCTTTCAAATTTTAGAATATATTTATATTTGTATGATAAATATAGTAAATGCAAGTGATAAATATTTTTTTATAAAACAGATCTAAAAAATTATTTTATTTAAAAAGTCAAGCTTTAATATAAAACGGATTACGTTCGGCATACTGTAATCTATAAAAAACATTTGTTTATTTTCTATGAAAAAATATGGCAATGTGATTAGTATTTTTATATGTTAATTTTTGTTCTAAAAATTTATAAAAAAAATTGAAAAAGAAAAATACAAAATTTATAAATTTATTTTTTATCTACGTAAGCGATCTATTTCGATGCAATGAAAGTGCGTATGTTAAGCTAGAAATAACGTCGAGACGTTGAATATTGAGAAGGAAAAGGAATAAAAGAAAAGAAAGGAAAAAATGAGATGAAGCACACTTAATTCGTACTCAAACAAGGCCTTAGCACAGTACTATAAATAAGATAGTGAAATGATGAAGTCGTGGCAATATTTTATGTAAGATCGGAGGCAAAGTATATTTCTGATGTGCGCTTTGTTCTTACCGATTTAAAAAAAGATGATTTCTTTTGTACATGTATATGCAAAGAAAAGAGGTTGATGACAGTATTTTATATTTTACGCTAGCGCTTTGAGAAAAAAAAATGAGAAAAAAAAAGATTTTCGTCGTCCTTTAATCGTATGTGTAGCATTGATATTGTATACATGTAGTATGTAAGTTCATTTTTACGATTGGTCAGAGTCGTGCTATAGCAACTTTTTGCAGCTCAGTTAACGAGCTCGCGACCTTTTTACGTTTATTTTCTTTTGTACATTTTTTTTATACATGTTTTTCGTAGATCTTTTATTTCGTTGAGTACTGACTAATTTTTGTAAGTTCCTTAGGTTATAAAAAATCTGTTTACTTTTTAAGTTATACTCCAAAATAATCATTTACATATGAAACATGGAGCTTTTTAATCAATTCATAGTTCAAATTTTATTTAGGGGTCAGTATTTAAAACTACAACAACAAATTAAAAGCTATTGCAGCTCTTAATATTTTATGGTTTTTTATTTTTATTTTAAATTACATGAAAGATTTTTACAAAATTTAAAAAATTGATCGTTTATTTCCGATTTAAGAGCGGTATGATCAATTCAAATTAAAAAAATCTTTTTGTATGAATTTACATATTTTATTGATGAGATCTATTATATGAAATACTAAGTTTATTTAACTATAATTATTTTTATAGTTACTTATTGTTTTGTAGAAAGCTTTATGCTGTGCCATTTTCTACCACGCCATTATTTTTCTTGCCCTTTTTACCTTTGTTAATATATCTTCATGATCGGATGTATTGTTTAATAATTATTTAGATGTATGTATGCTCAGTATAGCTTTTTTAGGTAAATTAATAATAATAATCATTGAACAGAACAATAATTCGAAAAATTTTAATCTCGAATATATTTATCTTTTTACTTATCTATTGTTTCCATTAACAAAATTGTATCAGTTAGCTTTAATCTTAATTTTTTAAATCCTTACAAAGGGTTCCCACGTTTATATACGTTGTAAATCTTCCACGCCCAGCGGTTTGATTTGCAAGATGAAATCGTCGCGCAAATAGTACTCACTGTACTATTCTTCACTTTATCGTTTACCATTATATACACTGTTCACTCGTATTACCTCCACGTAGAGCTTTACCTCGTTTTTACGCAGTTCTTGTCAATAAACTGTATACCGTTTGATTCTAGTCGGTCGGCAGCTCAAAGCAACCAACCTCAAGCAGATAACTCAACTCAACCCTGTAACTTATAGTAAACGATGAACTGATCACTCGTTCGATTGCCCGGCGACGATTTCATTGTACATTTTAACGTTTTTTGTAGAATTGTACGTAATTTATGTGAAGTACGTTAAAATATTATGCGCTATATTAAGACACTTTTACTTTAAGAAGTAATATTGGCCACTTAAATTAATGCAATTTATACTATCATTCATTGGAAATATGATAATATCGAATGTTATGCATATAAACGATTTATAATCAGTTGCGTCAAAATTACGTGCAATTTATTTATAAATACTTTGTCTAGTATTTTTATACAGTATGCGATCAAACTTTTTTTTTACAAATTTTGTTCTTGAATAAAGTAATTACGTTTAATGTATTTTTTTTATTTTATTTTATTTTTTTTTCATGAACTAAATTCTTTAACGGATCGATAGCTTTTATGTTGGTTTCTTTCGATTGCTTAAACAGCGCAGTGCGATTTCGTAGATGAAAAGAAAAATAAAGGAAATTCAGGTTTCGTCAGACCTCAACGTTAAGAATACGCTAAGAATTACTAAATATACATAGTACATAACTAAAAGCTGCATATTATATTATAAATATATAAATATATATATATATAAAGGTATAAAAAAGGGATGAGCCGTATTAAAATACTCCACCGCCACTTGTAACCATATTAAAAAAAGAGAGATAAGAGAGAAACAGAGACAGTACATTGTAGTTTATACGTTTAGAGTAAGTTTGTATACAAGAAAAAAAACAAGATTATCTAAGGCGTTACTTAATAAGTTGAATAGTGAGCGTGCCCGAAATGTGAGAGCAATTTGTAGTTCGCATGAGAGGTAGAGAGCGATCGAGTGTTTGTAGGTATAATTGTCAAAAAAAAAAGAAAAAAAAATTAACAGAGATACAGTCTTGCGAATGAAATGGATTTATTTTGGAAGGTATATATTTCTCGGAAAGCGCATTTCTACAACAAATCGTCAGTTAGATTTTCTGTTAAGATACAAAATATTTAAAACAATTTTAAATAGAATTTTCGTTTCATTAAGATGATAACCTAATAAATTTTATAAAATAGACTTTAAATAAAAAAGTTTATCATGAAGAAATACGTATTCCACAGGTGGTATATCTTCCGGAAGAAAAAAAAAAACTGACGAATAGCTTTACGATTTGTGAAAAAAACAAGTGAAAATTAGAAGGAAATATACAACAGAGACATAGTTCAAAAGTCGGATTGACTTCGTTTAGCCCTGTAAGAAACAAATCGTCTTCATTTTTCGTGGTTATTTTCCTCACATTCAGATAAGGATTGCTGTGTTACACATGCAAGGACAAAAAGAAGCAAGCAACATCTCTCATTCGTGTAGATAAATATTTTAATAATTGCATAAAGAATTCCGTGGCTTTTTTGAAAACTATCTTCTAGATTTTCTATTTTTCAAAAGCAGAAAAGTCTGTATTTTATAATAAAAAAAAAGAAAGAAAGGAAAGACAACTATGTATCTAAATCAAATGTTTTTTAGACTTTTGTAGATTTGTAGGTATCAGTAACGCTTTGCAAAGATATAATTGTTTCTCAAGTGCATCACACATAGACACACGTTGTAGAAACCTTAAGTCGACGAGAGCGCATTTTTTTATATTTACCATCGAACCGCACATCGGCAAAATGTAATGCGTGCACTCTAGAAACGTCAATTTGTATCGCACCGTCGATGTCATTGAATGCCATATATTTTTTTCCTCATTCGAAATTACTCTCGGAAAAATCGAACGTAAAGCGTGAACCCTTTTCCTCCACGACAGTAAGGGACATTGCATTTGCTTTGTTTTGCGTTTCTCTGCATGCAGCCGCGTCAGACGAAAAAGCAATTTTTGTAGCGGGATATCAAGACTTCGTGACGACGTGGGGGCGAGCGATGATGATGCGTGTTTGAAAGAGAGTGAAAGAGAAAGTGGAGAAAGAGAGAGAAAAAATATGTGAAAAAACACAAAGAAACGACGATAAGGGTGGCGAGATGCATATTTTTGTACGCAGTGTGTCCAAGCTCTTTAATTAAGCGATAATAAACAAAACTCGGGATGGAGAAATAACGGTCGACGGAAACGAAAAGCGAATGAGTGTGCGTGAATGATGTGGTTGTTCACCCTATGATTGTTTTTTTTTTATGTGAAACAATTTTACTTTTGTTTATGGCCTCATAATTATATTTTGAATTATGGTTGTTATACTTTTTTTAAATTTTTTAAATCGAAACTGTCAGATAATGAGAAATCAATAATTAACATATTCCTCATAAACTACATAAACTATAGTGCTTTACTACTACAACTAGCATCTAACAAGTATATTTTTTGTAAATCTGTAATGTAAGAAATAGAGAGAGAAAGAGACGTAAAGATATATTTTGAATTCACTAGTCTGAATCAAAATTACAATAATTCAAATAAATTGTAGAATATAGTAAACGAATATATCTTGACATTTCGATGCCTTTTTCATTTTACGAGAGCTAACAAATTTATTTTTGTTGGCTGAAAAATTTTGTATTAAGTTAGCGTGAAAGTTATATAATACATCGCAAGTGTGACAGATTGAGAGACTGCGTATCCCCATTGAAGTGAATAAATACCAGCTGGCCGGCGTTATAAACGTATAAATCTTTGCTTTGAAGTTTTCACAAATCGCAATAGCACCGCCAAACTTTCGTTTACAGACAAAATAGAAGCAGAAAACGATCGACAATAAAAACAAACACCTTTCTCAAATTCTAAAATTGACACTGTATAATAACGCCATAACTCTGCCGTTTCAAAGATGAAGTTCACTCGAGCAGTTTTTTCTAGAACATTGAATAATGTCTTTCGTTTCTATATATGCAATTAAAGAATACGGTAATGAGCAAAAGATAGCTCACGAATGAAAAAAAAGGAATAATAAAGATGATAAATGTGGAGAGAACGAGTGAGAGATGTGTGAAAGTGGATTTGGAAAGGGGCAAGAGACGATGCGGA
This sequence comes from Torymus flavipes, assembly GCA_030522905.1. NCBI lineage: Eukaryota > Metazoa > Arthropoda > Insecta > Hymenoptera > Torymidae > Torymus > Torymus flavipes. The sequence goes on along the minus strand of JAPYZO010006143.1, from coordinate 7,851 downwards.
GATATACAAATTCCTCGACATAGTACAAAGCATTTAACTCTTTTTCAATAGATTAGCGTGTAAATGGCGTAAAAGGAAAGAAAAAAGCATAACCAATAGTGCGAGCAATAGTTTTTGTGTGCGGAATGCCTTCAGAGTTTAAAATGAAAGAGACAACAGATTCTTCTCCATCGAAATTATCGTTTGTGACGTCGTTGATTCATGAGTTTCGTCATTTTGCAAATACTGTACCTAAAGTTGTACCAAAAGTTTACCATTTTTTTCTGTTCGTTCTTTTAAAAGAATAGTGCAATTGCATGAAACGTTTCAGATCTTACTTGAATGCATATGTAATGGTTTCGACTCGATTAAACGAACTTGTAAATAACAGTGAAAGAATTTTGTTCGGATGAAATTAAAAAAAAAAAAAGAACATTGATATAATAGAACTTTTATGTGCAATGATGACAAATGCGTAACAAATACTTTCGGATCTATGAATAATCTCTTAATTTAGTGATACGAACTTTTGAGCACCGCGGAAATTATTTTCACCGCATTCCGGTGCATCCGTGAAAGAATTATATATATAACTAAAAATCAGTTCACGATTAAATGCAAGCGAAAGTCGTTAAATGAAAGACGCAGCAAGCTTTGCTGGCGCAAAAACGTGCGCAAGCGAAATATATACGGCAATCGACACGAACATTTTCTCGATTTACGTGACATCATTGAAAAGTAAAAGTAAAACTAAAAGAAGCAAACATTTCGTCGACATGGTGCTCCCACGGGCGTTTTATTTTTTATCGTAGACTACCCCACGGAAGCATTCATGTCTGACGTTCAGACATAATTGTTTAGAGAAAGAGAGAAATGATTAATAATGATGATCGGAGAAAGAGGGAAAAGCGATGTGTGTATTAGGCACGAGGAATTTCCAGGCTGCGCGGAATATGGACGTTAAGTTTGTGAATGTTTTTTCAAGACGACTTCCCCAGTGCTGCTTTATGTAATACCCCTATACATAATATATATCTATATATAAATAAAAATTGTGAGAAAATTCAAGCGGCAGTGATGACTTATTCGCCATTCGTACATATCCTAAGAATGATTTCCTTTCCTCCTTTTCTTTAAATTATTATGACAAGCAGAAGTGATTAAGATGAAAAATATAAAACAAATTGTAAAGTAGGAATCAGATAAGAGAAAATCGTTTGGTAAATATTAAAGAAGACTTTTATTTTGATTTAAAAAATCAATGCGAATATTATAAATTATTAATTACAAAAATACAAATAGGATAAGGTATATATAAAATTTTCAAATCAAAATTCATTTTATTTTTGTATAATAATTATTTTATTAATATAACCGAATTGTCACGTGATTTCGGCATAGTAAGGAAAAATTCGACTTACTTATAAACGTCTTCTAACAAAGCTTACGGTCCGCTCCCTTTCCTCTTCAGTTTTTTTTTTTACAAAATTTAAACTTATTTTATTAAACCAAGGCAACCTTATCAATCTATAAATCGATCCATTTACAATGATAATGAAAAAATTTACTCGATCGCTTTCAACAATTTCCCTCGTCAATATGACCGCATTGACTCGACCAGCGCGATCGATTATCACTTTCCATCGCTAATTACTCGCTCATAAATAAAGCACTTCTTGTACGGATTGCGCGCGTACATGCTTTTTTGTTTTTTTTTCTTCTTTCTTATACTTTATAATTAACGTTTAATTATACGCGATTCTTACAGTAAACGAAAATTCCTTTTTATATTCATTATCGCATATATATCTTGCTTCTCGTCTGAATCACCGTAAAACTACTTTATACACAATGTGAGGGGAAAATTCGCTAAGAGTCTCTTTTTCTCGCGTGAGAAATGGTCCTTACACGAGTGCAATTGTCAATTTTCCTTCCGACTCCCTTTCTCTTGCGATTTCTTTTTCTTTATGAAGTACCTACGTATAGGCTATGTAACAATCGAAGTTATTCGCTATCGCAATAATGTAAGTACTGTCTGGATTTAGGTTTCTCTAGTCTCCCTGTGGCTCATAACTTTCGTGCATTATCATCGATAACTGAGCTCCGGAGATTTTTTTCGTAGAGTAAGAAATAAACGGCGGTGAATATACGTTTTGAAGAATTTTTATCGTGATATTTACTATTTTAATGTCTTATTAAAAATTTATTATATCTGATAACACATGAAATACCTAAACGTAATAAACAACTAAATTAAAACATGAATTTATCACTAAAATTAGTTATTTCATAAAAAGTATAAAAAGAAAAAAAACGCACTATCTTTCCGAGATAATGAATTAAATAAAATAGATAATTTGAATATCATTTACAGTGGATTCATTACGATAAAGAAATGGACAGTTTTCAATGCTTTAGATTCATTAATAAAAATCAATATTTTCTTTCAATATTTACACATTTGAAATGCATGAGAATAAATAAACGTATTAATACTTTCATTTGAAGTAATACTTTTTTATGTGAATACTCTATTGAAAGACTTTAAAATCGATAATTAATAATTTAATTAAATAATAAATATTAAGGAATTTCTAAAAGTAGTTACATGTCTTGAAAACTGTCCGTTCCTACAAAGTTCACACCAGGAAAATTTGATATCTGTAAATATGAAAAACATCAACAAGCTGTTCTCAGTTACAATCGAATTTTGGTGTTCTCTTTTGACAATCTATATCAATTATTTTAATTTCTTATTCTGCATGAAATTTAAATTAAATGCATCAAATTCAATAGAAGTTGAATTGAACCGTGCAATGAAAAAAAAAAAAAATGTGTACGCTAGCGTTACAGGTGATTGTTAATTTTTCGGAAAGAATTCTCCAAAAATGAAGTCTTTTTTCCTCTTAAATCAGCGAAACTAAAGTTCCCCTCACCCCCCGCGAAAAACTCAACGGAAAAGAAACTGTATCACCCTTCCTATCAGCAGGAGCTTAAGTTCTCAGAATAGAAAAGGGAGGAGGTCCAGCCTGCCTCATCATCAGGGCGAAGGTGCTCAGACCCTCCTCGTGGTGATTATTATTATTGTTATTACTACTACTCTGTCCGTTGTTCTGGCCATGCGAGTGATGCATACCACTACCGCCGCCACTCTGCGAGCCCACTGGGCTTTTGCTTTTGCCACTGCTACCGCCGCCGTGGCTGAGCAAGTGTTTCTTGAGGTGGTCCTTTCTGTAGAAGGCCTTGCCGCACTCCGTGCAGATCTGATTCTTGCTGCCCGAGTGTATGACCATGTGACGGGCCAAGTGCTCGTTGCGTTTGAACGCCTTGCAGCAGGTGTTGCACTGGTAAGGTCGGTCCTTGTTGTGGCCCTGCTTGTGTCTGTCAAGGTGCTCCTTACGCTTTAGACTGGCCCCGCATATGTCGCAGACGTGTGGACGCTGCTTGTGGTCCTCGAGGTGCTCCTGCAACGTCTCACGGTCCTCGAAGCGATACGCGCACTCGGGACAATGATAGACGAGCATCCCTGGAATATCGTAGTTTCAATTATTATATGCATGGAAGTTGTAATGATGATGAGAAAATTGTTAAAAAATTTCAAGAAAGAATTCATACATTCTTTTACGAAATGAATTATTATTTTAATGTTTGGTTCAGTATTATATCAAAGAATTTTCTTTAAAAAGTTACAGTATACAAAATTATATAACTAAATGGTACATACCATTTATACGCTGTGGTTCCAGATCATATTCAATCTTTGGTCGAGTATCCTGACAATTGTGTACTGATGATGATGTATTGCTGTTATCCTCATATTTGCAAACATAAGGCAGACCAGAACAGCGAGCCAAGTATTCTGAGGTCAATCTAAAGTCTATCTGTAGAGGATCTGTCATGGTAGCTGCATCAACTTTCTGAATGGTTTGAGTACCAGATGATTGTTGTGATATGGGTTGACACATTTCCTTGTTGCCACAGTGATTTTCATTTCTGTTCTCATCAGTCCGATGAATTGATTGAATGACATGATGGTTAGGGTATGGGTAAGGAGCCATGTTTTGTGAATGATGCAGGTCTGGAGGATATTTTACATTTCTAGGATCAAAAGCCATTTTTGGTGTTATGGTATCCTCCTTTGGCTTTATTTAAAGCGAAATTTCAGCATCTGTAAATAAAAAAAAACTTATTCATGTATTATCTTCTTATGAATAAATTGGTATAATTAGTAGAAGTCTATTTGATAAACTTAGCAATTATCTTATAGAAGCATATGTACTTAATAAATAATTCTATAATGCTAATTGCATTGTAATATTTAATGTTTAAATTGTCAATATATTATACTAAACAAATAAATCTTAATGCATATAAACATGAAAAGACTTCAACAATGTTTGCTTTATCAAGAAATAACTTTTTTATATATTCTATTTACCTAAAAGATAAAATCAAGATAAGACATTAAAGAGAAATATGATAAAATTTTGGATTTTAAAGAAACACTTGGCATCAGTTAAATTTATAAAAAAAATTACATTTACGTATTTTTGTAGTCATTTTTCATAATTTCTGTTAATAGAGAAACATTTAAGTATAATTATTCATAAAATTGTAAGTCCCATTATTTTGTACTACTTTTAAAATACTAAGCTAATAAAAAAGAATGCAGTACTTTTGTTTTATTAAAATTATTTTGTGTACATAGCAAAAGTAAAACAGTTACCAGCTGACCTGAAAATTGATTTCTGCTAGAAAACTACTGGAACAACTCCAAAGAAATAGTTTGTTCAATTGTAAGTCGATAAGTGCTTCTCTTTTTGTGTTTTATTTTCACATTGTGAAAGTCAATATATATTCTTTATAATTATCAAGCAATATCACACTTAAAATTTTTTAATTTATAATAGTAAATTATTTGCATAATCGTAAAACAATGTCCAAATATTGATAAATGCATTATTCGTTTTATATTATTTACAAGGATAAAAAAAAATTAATCAAAATTAAATATATGTTACAAATACATATGAAAAAAAATAAGCCATTTAAATTAAGATGAAATTCTCACAAGTGATAATTATAGACTCAAGAGTCTCACAAAACTTCCTGAATATGCATAAAATTAAAATTTTTTTAGAAAGTAACCAATGCAAGAAGGACCTTAATAGGTTTAATTTCAGAGAAGTACTTCAAGTGACAAATGACCTCTGAATTATCAATTTCAAGAATCTTACAAAACATCTGGGAAAGCTAAAAAATTTTTTTCTCCCAAAAATAAAATATAAAAAATTCTCAAAAAAAATATATATACCAAAACAGCCGAAAACTACCTACAGGTAACAGATACCCTGAACCGTCACTTCACACCCACACCTCGAAAAAAAAGAAAAAAAATAATAATTGTCCAAGCTCTCGCACAGCTTACCCACCCGTGTCCCTCGCTCTTTCGCTGTTCCGCGAGAGCACCATCACCTGACCACGTCCGCTCCGCCGCCACGGCAATTCTTTAAATGCCCGGACATGTCCCTTTGCAGCAGCGCAGACCCTTCCTTCTCCCGTGCGATATACCTTTATACTTTAGCGAACAGTTTTTCTAATACTGCAACGTTCGTAACTACGGTCTAGTTTATACGCGAAAGAGATAGTCTCGGCTCTCGTGCAAATGTGTGTGCGTGTGCGCAGGTCGGGACGGTCGACGATGTGTAAGTACGCAGGTGTCGTGTGTGCGAGCGCTGTGTGTTTCGCTCTCTCGGGGGGCTGCCCCCTTGGCAAAAAAATGTTCCTCTCTCTCTCTACCTATACCTTTCTCACGTCCTTCACGAATTCGGAACGAGACTAATCTACGACGGGTAATGTGTAGGAGACACAGGTAGTATATACTCACCTTCGCGTCTTCTCACCCTTCCGTCTTCCGTTCTTCATGTACTCTCTTTCTCTTGCCCGCTCTCTATCGCTCTCGCTCTCTTTTCTCGGTCACACGATTGCTCTATTTGTTTGTATCGCGGCGGCCGCCGGCCATCTTTGAATCAGCTGTGCGCTCGCTCCCTCTCTCTCTCTTTCTTTCTATGTACCTACGTGCGACGCTGCATGCACACACTGACTCTTTCGGAAGTGCCGCTCTCTCTGCGCGCGCGATGACGTTTTTTCGGAAGAGAGAGGAAGGAGGGAGGCATCAGCTTGTCCGGGCAAGTATAAGTAAATGGAGTGCATTGGCGCGCGCAGCAGGTCGGATTTGTGGATGCGACTTTACTTAGCTGCATTACATTGTCGCCCGCAGGAAGTGTAATAGGCATAAGTTCGCGCGTATATAGGAAGAGAGAGAGGAAAACTTCAAGGGTTCGAAGAGGAATCATCACCGGGAAATTGCGTTGCTGCGAGTACTTATATGATGGGGGTAAACGAATTTGCTTTAATTTGTCAATTTCGTTGATACGGATTCAAAATTTTGATGTGACAATTTTATAGGATTTTAAACTAGAGTGAGAGTTCTCGTTTTCATTTGGTGCAAAATAAATAATTTTCTTATTTTATACAATCTAATTTGAAAAAATTACTAATTAGCGGATAATAAAAACTTTATAATTGAGATGATAAAATGAATTGCACTATATTTGAAATTGTTTTTCTAAAGCGACGTTGCCGCCAAAACCTTTTTGTCAGGTAGGTATGGCCTGCAGCGCATAACTTTTACTTTCTCCGCCCGAGAAAAGAATCAGTTCCAAAACATAATAGCCAAACCCACGTTTGTGCGTATATACACAATTATCCTTATTATTCCTCAACATTCCACACCGCCGGAGCTTTAAACAAATTTCAAACGTAAACATTTTCAAAACCCCTAAACAATTATGTACTTATATATACTTATAATATATGTAATAATACTCACGCAAAATCCTGGCAAGAGAATCCGATTTTCGTGCGCCTGTGAGAATCGGCCTTGCTGCTGCTGCCAATCCGTATAGTTAACAGCGCGCGTGCATGCAGGTATATAGAAAAAGGGACAGCGCGCATCACACACCACTCTCGGATTACCAACGACTGGTCGACAATGAGTGCCTGTATATGACTGGCGGCAAGCGCGCGTTTGCTCTCTATTATATCTTCTACGTATTCGCCCGACAATTATAAGAATGAATGAGAAGTCCGGCGAGCCCCTAACAGATGTCGTCGCTCGGTTAATTATCTACTACTTACCTCTCATCTGCGATTTCGAAATATGACTTTGGGTGAGAAGGATCCAATTCTTTTAGGGGTGATATGGTTGGTGCGGTCCGGGGTACGTTTAGGGATTGGTGATTGATAGTGTGGTATGGTGTCGAGGGGTTGTTGGGACTGGCGGGGTAGATGATAGTTTTTAGCATGAAATTGGATTGGGAATATATGTATATGTGCAAAAAACTCGAAATGTGGTTTTGAAAATTTTTTTTCGAGCCCGCCTACCAGACCTGGTTTTTCTCGTTGTTTGTAGTATACATATATAAGAGAAATTCGCTGTTGGACAGCGTCCACCGAATGGCATACTTTTTCTAGAAATACATTTTACTTTTTAAGAAAATGGCAAAAAAAGCTCTTCCCTTCAAACCTCAGCCATTTATAGCCCAGGACTGATCTACTCAAAGTTTCAAAATAGTATATTGTGCACCAAGGCCGCAAAGTGGGCTTTTTTAGACCGAGTGTGGAGGTTGCAGTACGAGTCGCAGGCGAGCAAGCACGAGCCAAAGGCGAGTGCGTTTTGCGAGCCGAGTACTCGCGACTCGTACTGCAAACTCCAAACTCGGTCTAAAAAAGCCCACTTTGCGCCCTTGGTGTACACCATATTTTTTGTAACACAAGTATTGTTTTTCGCTTTATTTTTTTACAAAAAAC
>JAPYZO010006142.1:0-13659 GCA_030522905.1 Torymus flavipes | reverse complement strand
ATTAAAAGATTTCGATCCTGACAAACCGTAAGTATTCAGCCTCAAACGTAAGTATATATACACTTTTCCTCGCGGTTAAGTGCACATACACACCACTTTTATTTTCCCAAAGTCAACACAACCCAGAATTTCTCATTTCAGCTGATATGGCCAAGGTCAGGCGGTGGAAAGCTCGCGACATCGTGTCCCGGTGCAACGAACGCAATCGCGCGCGCGCGCGTATACGAATCGTCAAAATCTCGTTAAGCGATAACACAGCCGATTCGTAGGTGTGTGTATACATATACTGCGTAATAGAGAGGATTTTCCGATCAGCGAAACGCGGACGAGCGCGCGATGTTGAGCGGCTTAGGAAGCGCGAGCAACAGATTACACAGACGAGTAAAGTTTCGCACAGGAAATAGGGAAAAAATGTCGATGTAACACTTGAGTATTCGATTGATGTTGAAATTCGCAAGCTGCAAGTATTTTAATATAGTTTTATCAGTTTTACTTAATACAATACAATGATACCTATATGCATTTATTATAGATGTTCATAATATATTTTTGTATATTTTAATTGGCAATCGAACACTGTACGACTGGTTTTCCCCTTTGCAGTATAAGAATCATCGCTTTGATTTAAACGCGTTAAGATTGATGTTTCGTACAAATACGAAAACAATGAGAAACGTAAACTATATTACGTTCACGTCTCGACGCCGCGCCTGACGTAACAGGTGTGTAATAGATATATATCCACGGACGTGTTTCGTAAGTTCAAGACTAAATGTATACTATCAGAATGCACGAGGGTTACGCGCCGGTACAGCAGAACCGAGGCCCATATACATTGATTATTCAGCATTGAATCTACTAAACAGATGGCAATAAAGGTACATGGCGGCGCCCACGCATCCCGTGAATAATCGCCCAAACGAGGTTAGATCCTTTATTTATAACGTGAAAAATTATCGCGAACATCAGAATTATTTATCGTCCCCAAAGAAAGGATATATAGTGCACGGAGCGTAGCATCTACTGCTTTACTGTTTTCCCGCTAAATACATCAAAAAGGTAAATTAGCCAAATTAAACAAATGTTAATGGCAATTAGAGCAGCGCTGCTACCTTCATTGGGAGCAATTTATTATGCAAATATACTTTCGGGGACTTACTTTGTACACCATACATTAATTTTGGGTGGAACCGCCGCATAACCGCGTAAATTTATATATCCTTTTATTCCTGAATTGTATATGTTACACTGAATTATCTCACTGCATGCGCTCAAAACTACAAGAATTTCGCTGAAATGAGGTTGCGAAAAGTCGCGAAAATGTCATTTATTTCCACAATTTTACATAAACGTATATAACCCAGGCGAGGAAAGTGAAACAGGTTTTTTTTTTATGAATTTTAATCTCATTTAATAAGCTTACGCAATGAGTCAGATAATCCAATTTTTTCGCGGCGTAAGAAAACATATTGATTGAAAGCGATTATATCAACACTTTAACCAAACCATTAATACCAGATTGTTAGTAAAAAAATACGTATTCCAACGTGTTTAATCTCTTCGAAAAATCAAGCTCGACAAGCCACCGGCGCTCACCAAAAAATCCTGTGCCAGGTGATAATGCAAATTCGCAGACGAAGCTCGCTTCTCGTCTCTGCAGCTGTCCACATACACACACAGCTGAATGCATGTGCGCGGATACATGCGTTATATACATATAGGATACTCACACAGCCACACATGCACGCGAAAGGCCATCAGCTCCGCTCGCGGCAATCAAAGCGTCGTATATATATGTATACATCAGCGCGGGCAAGTGCACCTGTGGGTCTTCCCTCTCTCTTACGCCGCCACAACAGCGACCTTCGACTCTTTTATCTCAGCGCGCGGCGTGATGGAAAAAAGACGCGCGAGGAGAAAATCGAGGAGAGCAAGTAGGCGATCGAGATAGGGATACACATATATAAAATGTACATACGCACAGTGACGAAGCGCAAAAAATTTTGCACTGCGTACCGCGAGAAACGCGCGCTTGGGTATATATATGTAAGTATAAGGCTTTCTGTGTGGATGAGCGTAATAAGTGTGTCTGGGTTAATGTGCGCGCAACCAACACATATATGCCGTTGTTGTGCTCGTGTTGCGTCGTCGAAGGAGGTGACATAAGGGTGTACGGTACCTATAATGTGCATAGCGGAGCAGCAGAGCGCGCGCGAATTGGTGATTGAGCGAAATCTAATAGCAAGTCGATGCGCAGTCGTACTGTAAATATTTATAGCTAGCTATTTGTGAAATGAATTGAAAATTGTCGAATCCGTGAATAAAACACGACTGAATTCCACTGTCACGTTCAGCGTGCTCTAGAAATGAATTAACGATTACATTTACTTCTATATCAGTTAATAAAAGAATCGTTTGAAACTCCAGAATAATTTTATTATACGAAAAATATAGGGGAATATGTTGAGGCGCATCGCGTATAATAATGCACGTATATTGGTTCGCAGCACGTAAACACACGAGGATATCGGGCGACCTTGCCGCGATCGACTGTCTGTCTAGGTGTGTTAATAATATATGCGCTGCATTTTTCGAATGCTCCAATAATTACGAAAAACAATTACGTCTCGTTAAAAAGCGCGCTCGTCTCTTTTCTTACGTCGCACACATACACTCGACCTGTCGTGAGATAAAAATAGCCGGCACATTATTTTAATAGGTGGGTGCACCACCGTGTAATCACGGTTCTCCGAAACGCATTTTGGCGCATTCTTCTTTAAAAAGAAAAAAAAAAAGAAGAAGAGAAAAGAAAATCGTATAACTAAAATCGCGCTTGCACACCTTACGTATACTTACAATTCTTATATATGTATACATGTTGGTACGTCGCGTTTTTTTACGACTACCGAGAGAACGAGAAACCCGCCTCTTTCCCCTCTACCCGTGCTCTCGTATTTTTTCAACTCGAGCCGCGATATTCTTCTTCGTCGCGCATATAACACACACACCTATATACACTTATGTACGATATGCGCACGTACACTGCATGCGCGGATATCACGTATATACGCCGGTATGCGAGAGCGCGCGTAACGGCGTACGAGAGCCGCGCGCCGGAATGCGCCGATATAGTCCCCTTCCCCCCGAGTGATATACACACATACATATTATACTCGTACACATGCATGTATAGTGAAGGCGCGCACGTGCATGGCGCGATCGAAGCTTTGTTTACGTTTTTGCGAGTAGGAAAGGCCGCTGGCACGGAGCGATGCACTTTTTTTCTGCGCCGAGCGCATGTAGGTACGCGCCTGGACGGTTGTGGAAAGATTGTAATACGTATATGTATGTAAGCGCGGAAAGACGCCGACGAAGAGCGCAGCGACGGGTGTACATATAAAGTACAAATATAGACGTGCGCCGCTGCGGCTTCGCGACTTATTTTTAAGAGAACGCACGCGTGAGTTTCTTTGGGGGAGCCGTGCACGGCTGCGAATGGAAGATTTTGACGGTATGGGGTGTATTGTTTTTGTTTTTAGAAGTATTTATAATATTATTTTTCTCATTTGCATTTAAATCTTTTAATTCTATAGAATCATTTTGGTTCGAACAGATTTGGGTCGGAAGATTGACTCGAGGTTCACTTTTTGTGCATCGATTGATCTTGTAATCTTAAAACGGATTACATAGTTGTTACGAAACCTAGTTAAGACTGTTATGCGCATTATGCATCGACAGAAAAGTTTTTCTTGCAGCTACTTCTATCATCGCAACCATCAATATTAATGCAGATAATAATATTTGCCAGCGGTGCGCCAATATAAAAATAAACGTTAGGTAATGTTAACCCATTATTTATAATAAACCCATGCACTCGATTGTAAATGAAAACATTTTCCACGATAACAGATTACTAACAGCTAGGTGTATACAGCACAAACAGACATCGCAATATAATGAAGTTGTTTTGTATCGAGTACACGCACAGAAATTCCATAATATCCGTCCGCGCAGTCGTAATGACCGATCATTATAGACTCTTAATGCGTCCACGCAGTCCCAGTTATATACAGGAGTTAGCAGCGATGCGCGTTACGCGTACAGCGCTCGTCTCGAGATAAGTGAGCCTTGTGGAATTAGACGAGTTACTTCTCGGAATGAAAGAGGACCGGTTCAAGAACAAAGCAATCGGAGCAGCCCGGGTGTACGCTGACACGATACTTAGATATCTCCGATAATAATCACTCTCGGACAGTCTTCGGTGATTCGGAAGGCCCATTTCTCCCTGATAAATTATGCACATGCATATATATAAATTCACGCGTTAAATCGAACGCATCTGGTTGCTATACTTATGCAGAGATCGACGGGAAAAAGTTATTCACCATATTCAAATTCGCGGCTATCCACGTAACAATTTATCATCATAAAACAACAACAATAATAAATGTTGCAGAAGACTCTGAAGCGTCGCGGGGCTTTCGATCGTTTTATATACAGCAACAGCCGCGAGTGTGACACTACGCAATTGCGCTTTTTATTATTGTATAGCGCGGCGATTCCAAGCATTATCTTTCAATTGTTATATAAACGCCGATCGTTAAAACATTTTTATACCACACATTATATCCTCGTTCCTCGCTATCAGCTCGCGTATCTTTCTCCACTCACGCGCTGCATACATATACACACGATATATCTACAAGTCGTGCTTGATTTTCGTCAAATACCTATATAACACACATCTCGTATGAACACACACTGCTGCCGCGTGCGGCGGGATGAATTGCAGTGTCACGGCGATAAGGCGCAGACAATCCATTAATCTCTCAAACGAGATCCTTATTGACTCCAATAAAAGGCCGCGCGGCAATAATAATAATAAAGGCCAGTTTCGCAGCGCGTATAAATTTTCCACGAGGTGCGTACGTGTGGCGTGTGTATATATATATGCATTCCTGCCCGTCCTAAACGTTCCATTTGCTCGCGTACATGCGCAGGAGAAGAGACAGCAAAGCTGTCAATCAGAGGCGATGGGAGCAGGCCGCGAGATATAACAGACACGGAGCACGCGCGAGCGCGGGTGAAAAGAGTAGTAGAGCGAGGAGAAGAGGAGCAAGACAAGAGTAGCGATTCTTATCCAATCATCCGGCGACTTACGAGGAGAGCAAGAGCCTCCGAGCTATGTGCTGCTGCTACTGCTGTTGCGAGCGCGCCCGCTAAACAGTCGCTTACTTATATATACCGAGCTGCTGCGGAGGTTCTTGCATGTCCTCGGGTGTATGATAAACTGGTATTTTGCTTTGATATAAATTCTGCTCATTAATTATTTATTTTCTTTCATCTATTACTGGTAAATAAATAGTGTTGTTTGCGAATTTTTTTTTCAAAATTTTAAGTATCTTTAAAATTTTTTATACTAGGTACCTGGAATTTCTCGCTTCATTTAATTTTTAATATAGTTTATGCGATAGGATGCACTCTGTCGTGATTGACATTTAAAAAATTGCGTTTAACATATTTAATTTCTTATTACCTTTATAAGCATTATACACACATATCAGCAGAGAACAATAACAGCGCAAAATATTCATTGCAATAGCGCTGACATCATTGCATACGGTTCATTCGAATCTTAAATTCGTCAAAAAAACCCAAAACTTTCCAGATAGTCATAAAAACTCACGCATCTAATATATACAACGTGCAAAATCCTATGTATATACACGTTTTATTGAAGGATACTGCTAGCGTCACCTTCCTAAAAAATTCCCAATCACATCCACATATATAAATATATTCATCTCGCATTTCGCGATATCAAACGGCAGTTACAATTCCAGAGGCATATACATACATATACATATAAAATTAACTCCCGCGTGCCGGAAGGCGCTCGAGCGCACGTGACAGCTACCAAGTTGGAGGTGTGTGTGTGTGTTGGCTTCTGGCGCTGCAGCGCGTTGCGCTGTGACGTCTCTGAGGCGCGCATCATCATCATCGAAGTCAAAGGCCCCGAGAACGCGCATTATATACACCCTACGTGCATTATAAGCGAGCGCTCGCGCGCGGCCACTTACAATGCTGGCCTTTGAGAGCTACATACTCTTGTGATGCGTGTACTATGCGCCTGCATGCAGTGCGGTAGCTCTCGTTTTTTCCTCTCTGTCTCCTCTCTTCTCAACTCCTTTCTTCTCTTGTTTATATATACACGCGCGTACACCATATACTCGCTCTTTATCTTTGCTTCCCATGCGCTCTCCCCGCGTCTGTGTGTATATATATGAATCAGCGCGTTGACGGATCGGCCTGCGCTATGTGTATATCTGCGGTGCTCGAAAGAGTAGAGAAAGAGACGGAGCCAACGCCTGTTTCTCGCGGGTGGACTAATGGACGCGTGCGTAGATATGTATATGCTGTATATTACAAGTCATGGGGGGAGAAAGAAAGTGAGGCGTGCCCCTGCAGAGTTTCGACGCGTGCGCTGCCAATGTCAAGGCGCGACTTTGATATATTCAAGGTATATACGGTGGCAGGGGTGATCGAGAATTCATACCGGGTCTGCGAATTATACGAGTCGTGCTTGCGTTCACGGAAAAGTTTGGAGAAGAGAGTGGAGCGGCGCGTTGCAGTTTCAAGGAGAGCGCGTCATTTTTCAAAGCTCATGGTTGGTTTTGTACCCGCGAGTTTCAAGGTGCTGCTTGGCAATGTTTCAATGGATTGTCCGCGTTTGATTTGAATTTTTCTTCGAACAGGAAATTCGTTCGAAACAATTTAACCTTCAATATATTGCTATACAAAAAAAACTTTTATTAAAATTATATAGGATAGCTTCTCAGGTTCCAATTAATATATTACATGAATTGTTATCATACATTCATCTTACGCGCAGTACAATTACCTTAAAATCGCATATAATTTGAAGAAAAATAGCACTTACACACGCACAATACCAGGACTTTCTTACTTAACGGAAAATCTTCGAACAATAAAAATTAATTACCCACTTTCGTTATACGCAAGTCGAAAAAACAAATCTCGCCGTGGACTATCCCCCGATTGAGAGCCTAAGCACCGTCAATCACTATGATTGAGACTTTAATCTCCGGCGATTTCGCGGAGAGGGGCTTGCATAACTTAGGAAACCCCGCTATAATTATCGCGGAATTCCGCGATTTCGTAATTGCGCGGAGCTGCGTATATGACCACGCGTGCGTATATACACCGTCCTACACTCACGCATACATGAAAATATGCATATACGCAGGGGAATGTGTAAAAACAGCCGTCTTGCACTACGTCCTAATCTATCTCTGTACACCGCCATCATATCCACACAGACTCGTAGCTTTTGAATCGATCTGCGCAACACAAAAGCTCTGCGCGGCGCAGCAGACGGCCGGCGAGACGTCGAATCGTGCATAATGCATGTCGCTCTCTATCCGTCTCTGCGCGAATATATGTATATGATACGTGCATACACACCCACACACATACAAGCGCGCATCATCGTCATGCGGTTGCTGGCATTCTTCTCGTATTTCGCTCCTCGCATATACACACACACACATTTGCATTTGTGCGCAGCTACCAGTGCGGTGGCATGAGGGATCGTCTATCGAGATATCGAATGTTGGTAGTCTTCTCTTTGTGTATGCACGTTTACTTACGCGTCTCTACGTATGTGTGTGTATACTCTCGCATATGCACACGTGTAAACTATGCGAAATAACTGACTTTTCGCCTGGCTGACCGCGCTAACTCGCGATAATAATGCGCTTGCACAGATGTGTATATATGTACAGGTATGAGTACGTTTCTCGGCTGCGCGTTCGCGAAAGTTGCGTTTCGATTTGTATATTTGCTTTTTGTCGAGAGCCAGAGTGAGTGCGCTGATAAATGTGGATGCTGCGTGTATGGGTGTGGCAGTTATTTATTGAAGTCTGATCAATTCGCTCGTGTGTATATACGTAGGTGTGCGAATTCTGTTTTCACCGAGCGAAAGAAAAATATAGCAAATTTTACAGAGTTGCGAAAGTTTATTTTTGCGCTCTGACTGTTTGTTATTGTATTTTAATTCTGCTATAGTGTACGGGTACGATAAAAAAAAAGTTGTTGTTCAAAAATCAGTGACTAACAATATTAAATTTATCGAGAACCTATTACCACGTAGTAGTTGTGTTGAATAAAGTTTTGTATAAATATAACGTTGAAAATATATTTTATTCGAAAAGTTTTCAAGGCAATCACGTGTCAATTGAAAATAATTATTGAATAATTTACTTCTTTTTCCTTGTTGGTTTAATTTGTGACGTGCATTCACTGTAGGTCATGAAAAACGTAATATCTTTCAATAAAATGATTGTATTGTCTCTAGAATAAAGACAACCAAACCGAACAATAATGATAGATTCGATATTTCTTCAAATATTACCTGTTACACTATTTGATTTTTGTAAATTTGATTAAAATATTTTGACAGCATTTCTCAAGCAATAAAATTAAAGGAACCCGTAAACTATATTATCTTTTTTATTATTCTGTAAATTATAGTGGTTGTAAAATTGAAGCTGAATTGTTACGATTAACTTAGTCACTTCAATACAATTCAACGGCAATCTTTTACTTAACAATACTTGCGGCAATTCAATTCTTTATACGAATCAATCATTCTCTTATCAAACGACTTCTCCGTTGCTCTGATAGACGCATGAAGCAAGCAAACTTGACTGTTTTACAAAGTTAAACTTTGTTTAAAATAAAGTAAATCAGCCAAAATCGTAAAACCTGATCGTTTTATATGATGAAAAGTAAACTGTACGTTTCGTCAATTTTTTTCAATTGAAACAACAAATGACAAAATCCAACACATGATTAATTATACTTCCATATTATACTCATAACATAATCATTTAATATAATAAAGGAAGAAAGTAAGCATACCAAAGCCGGCAGAGAACAATGTGTGCGTTCTCTCTCTATACGAGCCACAGCTGGTACGAGTCTACTATAGACATATATATCCTCTCCTCCGGCTATAGTTTATCTCATTGCGATGACACTGGTTGCGTAATACCGCGATGCGCACCGTGCACCTAATACCGCTGCGAGGCACGCGCGCGCTGCAGCACGTCGCGCAAGTGCGCGCTAATTTTCGCGTGACTTTCCGTTCGAGCTTCACGGCTATTTTCAGCGAGAGGAAGTGTGAATTGGTAAATTAAGAAAAAATGCGTTGTAAGTTTTCGACGAGCAATATATCTAATATGGTATGAATAAGTATTAATTTATTATAAGTTTAGGTATAAGTTTAATAATTGAATTCTCCACCTTAAATTTTATTTCGGTTACCTTTTGAAAGTGTGAACACGATCGACGTGATGAGTTTTTTCATTTTTAACAACCAAGTAAGTATAGGAGTTTAAAACTATTTTTAACGGTATTCATTTATGTATTAAATATCATCAACATCGCATAACTTGAATATAGGGTAAGCTGACAAGGGAATAGATTATTATCAGAAGCTATACCATGCATTTATATCGTGATTCACTTCAAACAAGTATATACTTATAAAATTGAAGTTAAAAATTAAAACGTTGTTATCGCATTTATTGATTTATCATATAGTATACTGTACTGTTAGCTATGTCTATCATATAATCTTCTTTGCTTTACATGTTGAACTAAAATCCTATGAGAGTGTATAGGAATGATTTTTTTATCATATAACATATCATCTTGAACTCTATAAATTCATTATAAATACTTTTATTTATTCACAGAATCACGTTTCTCTCTATCCCAAACAGAAGAATGATTTTTCATACGTCCCCGTTTAATCTTTACAATGGACACCTCGTCACCTCAACCTACGAAGAATCATTAAACCGAATCCGTCAAATTCGGCGCACGAACCGGGACCTACACCTACGCTTGATTAATCTTCAAATCTTCCGAGAAAAAAAGAATTGTCACAAATCATGTATGCAAAAATATTTCGGAACGTGTCATTAATTGTTTCGAAATCCGTTTGGTGAATATTCATGCTCAACTCTCCGACGTCGTGTTGCACAATTTTCAAAATCCCGCGTTACGCAACGCATAACGTCGACCAATTTTCGAAAAATACGAGGTCTTTGCATCCGCTCCACTCGTGAGAATGCAAATACAAAAGCCGCGACTGAAACGTCGAGAAAGCATCTCAGTCTAGCATCTACCAACAGGAGCTTGATCCTCAATGGCGAAATTAATCGCGCAACCTGCCGACACGCAATCGTGTACCTCACCTACGCAGCCTCCTATATATCCTGTTTTATTTTTGCAAACTCAATTTTCGCTTACATAGAGATATCCTGAAAGACGTCACCCAAAGAGGATTAAAAAGAGAATGGAATTGAAACAACCCTCTCTCGTAGCTCGCGACGGTGACTCACGTCTCGCGTGCTGCATATATATACATGACGATGCGATGACGCGCCCGCGTGCGCGCGAGGGCGACGTCGCATCCTCGTCGACGCGCATGCAGCTGCTGCACAAGCCCTCCGCGTTGACGCGACACGGACGCGTATATAGATATAATTGCATTGTTGTTGCGCGTGCCGGCGTGGCTGCACTTTGACGCTTCTTTTCTGTTTCTGTGTTTTCCATCTGGGGGAAGCGTCAGTTGAAATGGGAATTTTGTTTGTTTTTCCAATTGCTGTGTGATTGTGTGTATTTTGAAAATAGTTATAGTTAATGTTAGTCTTTCTACTATCTGTGCTTATTTAATAAATTTTCTTTATCAAAGTTTACATTAAATTTCAATATTTTATATTCAATTATTCAATTATTTATTTCAAAATGAAATTTATTGTTTTTTTAGAAAAACTTTTTTCTTTTCCTTTTTCAATATTACAAGAATTTATAAAAACTGTAGTTGTAAATAAACCTTATACGCCATAAGAATCACTAAAAGATTTTTAACCGTTTTTGTATCACTTGCTTTATACATATATATGTACAAAAATGTTATTTAACGTTGAAAGGCGCAGAGAGTCGAAGGTCTAGGCACGGCATTAGGCGGATCTTGTTTCCGTAACAAGTGATTGTACTCGGAAATATTTTCCAGCTACGCTTTTTTCGCTTTATTTGTGCAACGCTGTTCGTTAGGTTCTGCTTCTCGATGACTGGATCGGAAGTTGGCGTATACTGCAGCTGCTTTTTATCTATTCAATGCTAGAACTATAATAATATCCCTTCGTCCTTCATGGACGCAAAGTAGAATGTCATATGATCTATGAGAGACGTACAAATAATCACGAAAAGTTAAGTGTTCCAGAATGTAATTCATTCTAAAATTTGTACTAAATAAGTCATGTTACGCAGGTATAAATAGTGTGTTTTGACTAATTTTTAAAAGGCGCCAAATTATATCATTTGAAGAATATGACGAATTTACTAATGACTTTATAATGATAAATCAAAATACAAGGAAGTAATTGCATTCTCAAGTTCCTAGTCGCTACCATCATCATTAGTCCAATTTGAAGTTTATGATTTTACATTTAAAAAAACAACTATATTGTTCCTCAATTACATTTGATAATACCTATTTTTCAGTGTAATTGTTTCTCATTAACATTTACATCAATATTATGTAAGTATTATTATTCGACATTGTAAACAATCTGTTGCTTTAAACTACTCATCTGTCATTTAACATTTCAAGAATCCCCTGCAATTAATATTAAAGATACATCTAAATAGAATTCTGATCGTCAAGTATCAATTATGTTATCACTTCCTATTACATCCTCGTTCTTGTTTCCATCATAATTACGATAACTAGAGTGAGTTCTAAAAATATGAGGAAAGCCCCAACAATCTGTGCGATGGTATAAAACGAATGGAATTCAGTATACGTACTTTTAAATAGCGTATAAAGTCGTAAAAACAAATATTACTCAGACTCCGAGTTAGTACGTTATACATTCTTGAAACTTGTCTGGATCGAATTATTGCCTACTCATATAAGTCATACTCACGCTTACAATGGCTTTTTATTTTTGTTCCAATTTCTTATCAAATATTGATAATTTAAACTATATTATCTGATAAAATAAGTGAGCAATATATTAAAAACCTTCTATTAAAAGCCCAGGTTGTTTGTAAACGAAAGTCATGCGTGCAGATTTAGACGACTCTTTATAGGTCTATTTACCAAAAATAGCTGCCAAATGCGTTCCAATTGTTAGGTAGCTCGAGCACTTAAAATTATATTTAGCTCATTATTTTCAAAACTCTGAATATACCCTTCTACAAATATTTTCAATTCAAAGAGTACACACGACGAAGAGCCGCGCTCCAGTCCTTTCAAAAGCGCGCGCGCATACACCGTCGAAATAAAGAACAAACAAAAAATGCAAAACGTCGCGACTTCGATCACGGAAATTACAGTGCTCCGCCAAATTGTAGCCCATCGTTTCTGTTCCCGTCTCCCCCTCTCTCTCTCTCTCTCTTAGAAAAAGCGAAAGAAAAGAAACCTCGTGCTCGCATCGCACAAGGCTACGCTAGATCCGCTCGAGATCACTTGGCGTTGGCTCGCGCGGGCTATTGTTGCGTCGTTGCCAGGAAAAATGTCGAAATATACACTATGCGATATATACCTCTACAACTCAGGTTATACCTGTCGCGTCAGCGCATTGAATAGCGTCTACAGCGCGACTGCGTTTCGTACTTCCCGATGACGCGAATTAGTCGGAGACGAATATTTCGTAGTCTAGGTATCGTCTCTGATTACTCACGCGCGCCCTGCGTGTATATTAGTATAGATTTCGCAGACTTAGTCTCGGGCTTTCGTCTGTGTACACTTTCGCGTGCACGTGCTTTGTTGATTCAACGATTTTTCCGCGAAACGAGGAGAATATCCGACGGTGATCTAATATTTGAGCGGCTTTGATCACAGGCTGATAAGGCGGCTTGTTTCTACGTGTCTGTTTGTATATGGGTGTGGATTTAATGTGATGTATATTTAAAAGAGGTGGTAAATTATGAAATTCGGTTATATATAGAGAATTATATTTTTGCTCTTATTTTTATTCGATATGTCGCGGTATAGTGTGGTTCGAATTTATCAGTGCTGACTGACGACTTTTTTATAGGTGTTAAAATAATTTATTCGTATATTTTAGAAGATAAAGATAAAATTTAAATTTTCCAGTGTCCACGCGGAATGACGAAATCTGAAAAATTATCATCATCGTATTAAAACTAATTTAGTAGACGCTTTAGAGCTCATCAGGAGCAACTATACTATATTACGTATACAAAACATTCACAATTCCGTTTCGCTTTTTGGAATGCCGGCCTTTGTAACAACTCCAACCTTCCGCTCTAAAATGGGATCCCCATCATTCCGTACAGAAAGCGCGTCGTGTATATATATATATATATTCGTCATCCGAAATGAAAAATTTTCTCAAATTACGCACCCACTTATCCTCTCCGGCTGTCTGACAAATTAGCCTACACTCGAATCTCTGTCTGTCGCGATATATATACGTCGGAAGCGTCGAAAGCACTTTTTTTTCTTTCTAGCGCACACGCGCGACGCCGATAACTATACCTACGCACGCGCTATCACAACTCGACGAAGTGTGTTTTGGCTGTATGTTGGCGCTG
>JAPYZO010006141.1:0-16495 GCA_030522905.1 Torymus flavipes | reverse complement strand
ACGCACTCGCCTTCGGCTCGTGCTTGGGCGCCTGCGCGTCATACTGCAAACTCGAAACTCGGTCTAAAAAGGCCCACTTTACGCCCTTGGTACACAATATACTATTTTATAACAGGCACAATTTTCGCGTTTTTTATACTTGAAAAAAGTCGCGGAGTAGTTATAAAAGTTCCGTAGCGAGCAAAAGTTTCAATAGGTGTTTTACTGTATCGGGAGTCCGTTACTTAATGTATAGTCTTGTGCGGTCTCGTATTAGGGTGCGATCCCATGGTGTTCCGAAAAATTAAACGGAACTATTTAAACCTGTGATTGCGAAAGAGGGGTCTCTCTCGTGAATGTCTCTCTCGCGCTCACGGGTTTAAATGGTTCCGTCTAATTTTTCGGAACGCCATGGGATCGCACCTTTTTACGTAGGTACAATTACACAAAAACCCAAACCTGTGTCACGAAATGATTGATCTCGTGTGGTTGCAATATAAACGCACTCGCGGGCGGGCCCTCGGTTCGCGCTGCAAGCTGCACACTCGGTCTAAAAATGTCTACTTTACGCCCTTGGTACACCATATACTATTTCATATTAATTCCTCTCACTTTGCTCGGGTGACAAACTACGTCCGTGCGAGAATTAATCATGCGGGATCACACACTTCGCATATAATACTTATATTGAAATGTAATATAAAATAAGAAAAGCAGTTTCATTGAAGGAAGAGTAAAAAATAAGAATTTTATTTCACTCTGAAAAACATCTAAAAACTATTTCGCTGTTTTGAAAATCATTTTCATAGTGAATTGTAGCATTAAAATATTCGATTTTAATTTATGATTAAACTTATAAATATTTGTTAACAAAAGAATAGCAAAAAACTTGTTATTTAGATTTTGTAATGAAACCTTCATTTACCGCTAAAAGTCCCATGTATATATAAGACTATCCTATAGGTACGTTGTGGCCCTAATGCGGCCCTTTCTCTTCATGCCTCGAAAACGATTACATCCCGCCTTTGTTCAATTCGGCTTCCCACCAGACGTTCCTAATGACGGTAAATTCGCGTCATAAGTACTCTCCACTCCTCCATAAACCGCGCCGATAATACGTAAAACCCACCATATACTTCGTTTGCCTGACCGTCAGACTGACCGAATTAATCGGCCAATCCTCTCGCGCGCGCGGTGTATGCACGAGTAAAATATACGCGAGAGCGAGAGAGCGCAAAAAAGGAAAAACGGAGTGACGGCGTGCACGCGCGGTTCGGATAGGTACCTACTCTATTATAGTTTACTCCCTACCTATACACAGCTCTCTGGTTCGCGAATTGTCAATAACACCAGCAAGCAGTGACGTGCGTCGTGCAGCAGCAAAGTTGTCGCCGTCGTTTTATATACGCACGTACAAACGGTTTTATTTTTCGTTTATCATTCGTAGCGCGCGCTTGTGCGACGCCGTACTGTGGACTATCAAAAACCACCGACCGCGACCATCCGTTGCTTATTCGACATCATAACCTCGCGCAAAGAGAGTGTCGTTAGTGCGTATACACACGCGCCCCTCGCTGCAGTGCCTCAACAAGTAGCAGCGGGAGAAGAGTCCAGTGCTGAAAGCGAAAATGTAATGAAGAGGAGAGTCGCTATTACACAAACGGCGATAAAGTCTCCTTTGTACCGCTACCGCAGGGAAAGAGATTCCCGCGGGAAGTGCGAGAGAGACGGAGAACTGTATACTACAACATCAGGGGCGGCATAGTAGTACGCGCGCGGGAGAGAGAAACAAAAGGAGAGGAAAGGGAAAACAAAAGCGCGAGAGCTAGAGCGCGCGGGTCGACATGCCGATGATAACGTCAACCTTGACGTCTCGAAAAGCAGACAGCCACAACAGCAGCAGCGGCATCGAGTTTTAATTTTATCCGCGCCGCAGAGCGTATTACATATATATTCACACATACGTAAACTATATACACCTATATATATACTCCGCAGCGCGCTCTCGCTCCCTCGAAAAAAAGACAGAGACGGAGAAAGCGCCGCGCACTGCAGCAGTCAGGCTGTCCGCCGTCCCGCCGTCGTACCTCGTCTATGTGACTGTTCGCGCGTTTGTGTGCGCGCAGGTGTGTATCGCTGCCGTGCCGCCACTGCGCCTGAGCAAAATAATAATAACGCGAACGGCGAGCAAGCGCGCGAGAGAGGATCGCTCGTATATAGGTACCGCTCGCTCTGGCTCCCTGCCTGCTGGTGTCTTGTATGCCAGTGTATAGGTGCGCGCGCGCGTGCACATGCGCTTTTCCGGGCTGCAGCGTCGATATAGCGAAAACAGCAGCAGCAGCAGCAGCAGTAGCACCAGCAGCAGTAGCAGCAGTGGTCCCCCTCGGGACAGAGAGAGAGTGTGCTATAGCAGCGAGTGCGCGGAAGAGAGGAGCGGCCGCGGCGAGCGAGCGCGCGTGCCAGTGAATCGCGTATATCACAATATCTATCTCCGTGTGTTGCGCGCTAGCAGTGAGCCTCGCCTCTCCGAAGAGCAGCAGCAGCCGCAGCGATTCGCCGCCGCCCCCCGCGATAACATGGGAAAATGGTCGTCGTCGGCCGAGGAGGAGCTGGACTGACGGTGGTAGCCGCCGTAGCAGCAGCAGCGACGAGCAAGTCGTCCAACACCAGCCGACAGAGACGGGCCTCCAATCGGTATGTATTGTATATACGCACATGCACACACACATAGTCGTACATATGTGCGTAGGCACGCATACATTGTAATGTGCACGTCCTCCTCTTGGCTCTGTCTCTGTCTCTCGCCTCCTCCGTATATATGACAGCTCTTCCGTCGTCCTTTATATGCAAGTATACGCGTACGTGTATACGAGGGAGAAGTGTATGTATACGCACGTTGATTTCGTAAATATCGCGCGGCTCGAGGAAGAGTGCGAGCCAGTGAGCGAGTGCGAGAGAGAAAGAGGAGGAGACGGAAGAAAGAAGGCGCGCGCGAGAGAGAGACGGAGATAGAGCCAGAGGGAGAGCGGGACAGAGACAGGGAGTCTCTTAGGAGGCTCTCTACCCGATATGTATATCGATTGGCGTGCGCGCTTTTTCCACTGCCTCACGTACATAATACGACGCGCTTCTCGGCTCTCGGAGTCTCTTATTTCTGCCCTCCTCGCTGCTGTGCTACTGCCGTCTCGTCGCGATTGACTCGCGACGGCGGCGGTGGTGCGCGCGCGCGCGAGGTGTCTGCGTGTATTGTAGGTGCGGAAATTAGTGGAGCGACGCCAAAAAACTTGCCCGAGTGTGACGCAGTTTTGCCGAAGCTTTTCGACCGCCCCCCGTCCGTCCGCTTCACCGCGCGGCTGGCCTCGGTACCCTCTCTCTGGACTGATTAGGAGGAGAGTCTCTCAGCAGTCTGCCAAGAGGATCCAGGAGGAGCTGTCTACGCTTCGGCCGTTTGTGACTTCTTCCTGAGTGGAGGAAGGGAGTGGTACCAGCAAGGCTTGGTCTTTTGGAGCAATTTTCCCAAGTGCTGAGGTGCGTCAGTAAACTTTGACAAGATGCCAGGCCTTATCGCTGTGAGTGATTTCATCGATGAGACCAGGGGTGATTACAATTCACCCACTACGTCCACATTTGTGTCCAGGATGCC
Source organism: Torymus flavipes (assembly GCA_030522905.1). NCBI lineage: Eukaryota > Metazoa > Arthropoda > Insecta > Hymenoptera > Torymidae > Torymus > Torymus flavipes. The sequence goes on along the minus strand of JAPYZO010006141.1, from coordinate 12,873 downwards.
ACAGTGCAGGCAAACCATTGCAGCACTGGAGGAGGTGAGTCCCTCTGCTTAAGTGGTTCATGTTCAAAATGATGCTTGTGCAGTTTTTATTCGCCTAGTGAATAAGGCAATTGATATTTAATGAAAAGGTATCTGTGAATATATTGAGCTAATTCAAGTGCAATGAAAATAATACTACATTGAGGTTTTCATAATGCATACATAAATGTAAATACTGAAAACAGTAGAGGTTTTAATTTTTTATCAAAGTAGTATCCATTAGCAGATTGAATTGTTAAATTGGAGTTAATGTATTTTGTAAATGGGACATTGAAATTTCAATGACAAATAAAAATACACCCACTTTTTTATATGCACAGGTTTTTCGCATTAATTTGAATTTGAAAGAATATCAATTTTCTTTGATAAGTACATATTTGATTTTATTTGTTTTTTTCACACTTATAGTTACTAAACAACTCTAATTTAATACATCTGTATCAAGGTTAAAGGTTATAAAATTAAAAATGATTCATATAGATTTTTCCAAAACAAGCAACAAATTATGTCTTTTAATTATTCATATGCACATGTCATTTGCACACATTTATGTTCATAGAATATATAAATAATTTGTTGACTAATTGACACCATATTTAGTAAGCGACTAAGTATTAGCAGTCTCAAATGATAATAAAAATAGTGATAATAATAATGATAAAAATATGAAACAAAAGTTTTATGTCTGTCTTATATATAGGTGTATACTATTAGATAATGGTTGAAATATTTTTTTCAATATTTTATTTGAACTAAGAAGAAGTGTTATCCTATGTAACTTTTAACTTTTTTATTGATTATGGAAGAGTGATTCATATGAATATTCAGCATAAAACTTGTCTATCCATTTTTTAAATTTTATTTCTGTCATATTATGTAAAATTAAAACAACAAATCATTGATATACAACCAATATTGTTCATAATATTGATGTATTAAATGATAAGGTAAAATTTGTAATACAATAACAGAGCTATATTCTTTAACCTTCATTCAATGTTATTATATTTTATTGATTTTGGCTCATTCTATTTCTGCTTAATATTTGGAACATACAACAAATTTTGATTGAATTATTTATGTTTTATTATGATTTCTATTGCAATTATTATTATTTCAAAGGATCTTTTAATAATGTAACAAATTTAACAATTATTTGAACATTTTAATTAAAAATATCTTTTAGGTAATATTGATTATAAAAGAGCCACTAAAAATGGTATTCTTTAATTTTAAAACTTATACAATTATTTTCTTGATTAGATTAATGACATTTGAACTTTGGCCAATTATCAAATTAGGAATATAACACATTTTTAATCCTATACTTAATTATTAGTGAAATTAAATTTGGTTCTTGACTTAAAAAAATAAAAATGAATCTCAATAACTGTCTTTGCTCTAAGTTTATATAATTGTATTCTTTAACACTTTAATTGAACAATATTTTTCTATGACCAGTGATTTGCATTTTGAGTATTTAATTTAATAATTACTTAAATTCATCTAAGCAGATACTGGTGAATGCTATCATTATATATTGAATCATATCTTTTTATAGACACTTGATTTCGATCGAGATGGGCTTACTAAGCTTAAGAAAGCAATCAAGGCAATCTACAACTCAGGAAATGGTTAGTATTAGTTTTGGCAATTCACAGGTTAATACCTTTATAATATTAGAATAATTTCTATATTGTAAAATGTACTGTTTCAGCCCATGTTGACAATGAAATGTACTTGGGAAGAGCATTGGAAAGATTAGGTGATGCTGCACTCAAAGAACAAGAGCCAGATATTGGTGCAGCTTTTCTTAAATTTGCTGTTGTTACCAAAGAATTAAGCGCATTAATGAAAACATTGGTATGTTTGCAATTTTAAAATATGTGAAAAACATCTTTAATAGCAAGATTGTAAACAATAAATAAAATTTAATACAATTATTGTTTTAGATGCAAAATATTAGTAACATTGTAATGTTTCCCTTGGATTCAGTGTTAAAAGGAGACTTAAAAGGTGTCAAAGGTGATCTTAAAAGACCATTTGACAAAGCCTGGAAAGATTATGAAGCTAAATATGCTAAAATTGAAAAAGAAAAGAAACAACATGCAAAAGAGGCTGGCCTCATTCGTACAGAAATTACAGCAGCAGAAGTTGCTGATGAAATGGAAAAAGAAAGGAGACTGTTTCAGTTACAAATGTGTGAAGTAAGATTAATTTAATGCGATAACAGTTTATTCATTTAGTATTTATTGTACATACTTATATAAGATATTTTTTTAGTATTTAATTAAAGTTAATGAAATCAAGACTAAAAAAGGCATAGAACTTCTTCAACATTTAGTTGAATACTATCACGCACAAACAAAGTAAATATTTTTTTTTAAAGAATTTGTTAGTATATTCATTTAAAATATTTCACACTTTTCATTTATTTTTAGCTATTTTCAAGATGGACTGAAAACTATTGAACACTTTGGTTCTTATGTTGTGGACCTAAGTATGAAACTCCAAAAAATTAGGCAGGCCCAAGATGAAGAAAGAAGGCGCCTAATGGAACTCAGAAGTCTGTTAAGAAGTTCTGGATGTGATAAAGAGGTATTTTTTATTTAGTACTAATAATTAATTTGTATGAACATTATAAAAAATAATAATTTTTGTCCATTTAAATAGTTAAACACAAATGCAAGCAGTGGATACTCACTTCATCAATTACAAGGTGATAAACAGCATGGAGTAACCCGTACTGGCCATCTCTTAAAGAAGAGTGAAGGAAAAATGAGAAGAGTTTGGCAAAAACGAAGATGTTCCGTGCAGGCAGAGGGATATCTGGATATCTGTCACGCTGACGAGAGCAAACCTCCCACGAGGGTGAATTTACTAACGTGCCAAATTAAACTGGTACCTGATGATAAAAGGAGCTTTGACCTCATAAGTTGTAAGTTTTCTAATTTCAATAACACTGCTCTCGCATTGCTCCCGATTTTGTATAACGTTATTAAATCACGATCGTTCTAAATTTTCAGATAATAGGACTTATCACTTTCAAGCAGAGGACGAAGCGGATCAGCGGGCGTGGATGTCCGTCCTAGTCAACTGCAAAGAGCGTGCTTTATTAAGAGCTTTTGATGCTAGTGGCAAACCCGAGGCGAATCATGGTAATCCTAGTTTAGTTGAGCTCCAACAAGCTGTAATAAGGTGTGTCATGAGGTTACCGGGTAACGATAAGTGCTGTGATTCAATGAAAAAAATGAGGTCACTCTTACTTTAATATAAATGAATTTCTTGTTTTCAATTCTAGATGCAACTTGGCTGTCAACAAACTTTGGAATAATTGTGTGCATAGAATGTAGTGGTATACACAGGGATTTAGGTGTGCATATATCTAGAATACAATCTTTAACTCTTGATAATATAGGTACATCCCAATTATTGTTAGCAAGATACATGACAAATCAAGCTTTCAATGAAGTTATGGAAGCAATGTTACGTCATAATTTTAAACCTTCTCCTACCTCTACAATGTGAGTTGACTATTTAAATCATATAAATACTTATTTTAACAGAGATTTCATTTTCCTGATTAATTGTTTTTACTTTTAGGGAGGAAAGGTACGAATTTATTAGAGCCAAATATGTAGATAAAAAATATATCACGAGAACTTGTGTTAACGAGCAAGATCTGCTATCAGATCTTGAGCATGCTGTAAATAATCGTGATTTACATCACCTGTTACAAGTTTATGCAGAAAATGTAGATTTATCGTCTAGTTTACCAACTTCGGTACGTTATGTGTTAAAATTCGATTTGATATTGTGATTGACCGATAATTATCACGTTATCAATAATTTTTGCAAAACTCTATTACAGGATCTTTGCGAAACCGCTCTACACTTAGCGATTTTAAGAGAAATGGGAAATAGTTTACACATAGTAGACTTCCTAATTCAGAACACGCCAACAGGCACTATAGATAAAACCACAACGGAAGGAGATACGGCTTTGCATCTCTCCGCTAAGCATGATAAAGCGGAAGCCATGAAACTACTGCTGAAAGCAGGCGCCGATCCAACACTTCGAAATAAACAAGGAAAGACTCCACTGGATATTGCACAAGAAGTCGGACATCATACATGTCAAGAATTAGTGAGTTATAAATAATTTTCTTCTTTTTCACTCATTTACCAAATAATAAAATTTTTAAACCTGTTAATTATAATATGTTTTTTTTAATAGTTGAATCACGCACTTCAGCGTCAAAAAACATTATTTGATAATGTTAATATCGATTGGAACCTTTCACACGATGAAGCATCAACCGATTTTTCCGATGATGAAACTATCATTGAAGAAAGAGTGAGTATTTCAAAATAATTTCAAGTAATTGATTACATGATAATATTAGTTAATAGTAATTTACTAATGATTTCAGTTTCCAAATTATTTTAGTGTAGTGATGACTAAAACAATAGAGTAAAAAATTTTTAAACTGCCTTTTTAAAATATAATTATAAATTGAATTGTTTACAGAATGGTTGTTCAACACCAGAAAAGAAATTACGTAGTAGACCTCCATCATACGCTGGAGGGACAGACACAGGAGTAACAGACTCACCAGTGACATTACGCAGTAGGAGTAGTACTTGTGATAGCTTGCAGAGTGGATTATCACCAGGTTTCTGTACTAGTAAAGAACAAATGCCACCACCCCCACCTCCACAAATGAAAAAACCAGTCATAGGTATGTTCACGGAATATAAATGTATAACACCCTTTTGTTATTAGCTAATAATTATTTTAAACCCATGGAAATTCAGGATGTATCATTCAAGTTGATAAGTAGATTTAGAAAAGTTTTATTGTTGACTTATAATATTGAAAAAAAAAAAACAACATTTTTATTTGAAAGTTCATGGGTTATTGCTATATCAATATTCTAGTCTTAGTGCATAAAAACATAGAATGTTTATTGAATGTTTTTATTAATTATTATTAATATTGCTTCTGCTAGTTAATAAAGCTTTTTAAAAATTATAATTGCTTTGATTTTTATTATTAAGCAATTGATTTTGAGAAAATTTACGTTTTTATATTTTAAAACAAGTAACGTAAATTTTCAAGTTGGTTACTAATATAAGCCTGTTTATACTATATATACGTATCAGTGACCAGCTTATCGCAAGCTCGACCCATTTATTTGACATTATTAATTTTGCAGCGTTTAACAAAACAACTAATTTTAAGTGCATCTTGTTGTTGGCCTATTAATGATTTTGACTATGCGACATTGGTCGTAAAGCAATGACACGCTTGTTTGTAGTCCCGACGCCGGTGGTGCCGGACGTCTCGATAAACTTTCACGGCTCGCTGAAGAAGCGCGTGGCGCCGCCGCCGCCCGCGGGCCTCGACACCGGTGGTGGTGGTGTTATTGGTGGTGGTCTTGGCATGGCCGGCGGCAGCATCCTCTCGCCCCACTACGGCACCCTGCCCACGGCCTCGCACAGCCGGACGACAAGTGAGCCCATTTTGACTAGTCACACTACCATTCAAACTCTACCACACGCATTGCGAACCCTGAACACTACTCAGAATCACAAAAGATCGCCGAGTGGCGATTCATCAACGGGACATGGCCCCGATGAATTGCGTAAGTGCAAGAAAAGCAAGCATCAGATTTCGCTTTTTTGTTATCTTTTTCTCTCTTTTTTTCTCTCTCTCACTCTCTCTCTCTCTCTCTTTATTTGCCTTACCACGCTTTGAAAGCTGCCACCCCCTGTTTGAAAGGCTTCCTTTAAGCGCTTTAAGGGGATGCGTCAAATGTGTAATACCGACAATCGCAATATTCGCTTCGCAAGTGGATTGTCCGTTACGTTATGATTTCCGTTCGGAATTATATCACTTTGACGTTACAAAATCAATAGCAGTTGACTTGTTAATTAAAACTATTTCAAAGGATTACTGTGCCAACGTGGCTGAGTTTTTTTATTTATTAAAATGTTCAAAGTAGCAGTAAAATGGCGATGTTAAAATATATTCTGATTGTCGATATTATAGTATTGGCGTCTTCGTTAAAAGGTAGGCTATATTGACATTTTCGTCAGTTTGTTTTCTCTTTCTTCTGCATAAGTGAGCTAAAGTTCGACTGTTATTGCCCTGTCACCAATTTTCACTGAAATATAATCATTGTACGAAAAGATAAAAATACATAATCTTCTAAAATATGATGCATATTTAAAAATGCTCCAAAGATCAACAGTATAACTACTTCCTGCAATAAAGAATGTTGACATAACATGATCAGAATAATCTTACATCTGGGTGACTGTGTAGTAATAACTAACGAATTAGAATTTGGCAGAGAGCCAATAATGAATGAATTGCGCAAAAGTAGCTATATGAAATAATAAAAATATTTTTTTCGCATTATGAACCTTATTTTAACCAAACGACATTTTTTTCTTGTACTTTATTTTTATTTTGAATCCAATACCAAGCAAGATATTTATTGCGAATTTCAACGTATATGTAAGGATCTCTTGTGATTCATCAACGCACAATAGAAAACTGTATCAATAATTTAGACTCCACTGACATTTCCAACAAACTCTTATCACTCGTAAACTCTGGAAATTCAGTCCTGCATAATGCAGCCCGTAAGTAACAAAAGAAACAAATGTCTTTGTTCGGCTCACCGCGACAGAGACCCAAATCAATAAAACTTGTGATGTGCGCGACAACTAACTATATGTGCATGTATATATGCGTCTGACGACAACTCATTGATATGTGTGCATGTGTGTGGGCGCATTTCCGGCAGGTATCGACAAAATTGGCATGAACACGTCGACACTGCAGAGGCCGCGGAATCCGCCACCGCCGGCGCCGCCGTCCATATGCGCATCGGCGACGTTGTCGTCATCATCGGCGACGTCGAGGCTGCAAGACGACCAGGGCAATGAATCCCTGAGCGCCGCGTGTCCCGAGGCCGGACTGGGAAATCCCCTGCCGCCACCCAGAAAGGTATTGTATTGATGATGACTCTTGCTTTATATTATGTCACCTGAGCTAGATGTCCCGATTACAGCTGACTTTTTTCATTCGGACGTTCGATATTAAGCTTTAGATAAATATTATGATTAATGCGGCTCATAAATTATTCAAAGGGTTTAAATCGATTATTTCTTCAGACCGAAAAAAAATCAATACATACAAGATATTAACTTGCTAAACTTAAGAGAATTTAGTAATAATTAGAGTAATCGTGATATCTAATCTAATATTTGATACTGTGGCGCGCTCATTTATTATATCTGTACTATATACATAAATAATGCTCTTACTAGTTTTTAAAAATCGGCAGTTTAAGAAAAAACTGTGTGCGACATTGCAAGTTGGGTAGAAAGATTGCGTATCGTGCGTATATGCGTACTACGATCAATTTTCAAACGATTATTTCAAGATAAAGATTAATGAAAAAAGAGGTAATTCTGTTTGTATGTAAACTTTTGTTACGTGATTTGCAAATGAGTGGCTTCAAATTAATGTGAATTCCAAATACCGTTTAATATGTGTTTGAAAAACTGTTTAGAAATATTAGTAAAATTCTTTTAGACAAGAATTCCAGTTTTCCAATAATCCGGTAAAGTCATTCTTATTTCTGAAATATTAGTGTAGTCAAGGTTTACGTATCACTAAACTACGATGTCCACTGTATAATATTTTCGTAATTGTTGAAATATATATCCGTTAGTTTTAATATAAATGTAAAAAAAAACTAGATTAGTATAGATAAAAAATTTTTTGTCAACACTATTAAATCGGTAAGTTTTTATAAAATTGTTGGCACATAATTTACTAACAGTTTTATTTCGTTATTACAAATATAAATTAGCTGCAATGAATAACGTGGCTCTATTGCCAAAAATAATCTATTTGAAATGTAACTAAAAATAAGAAACATACTGTGAACACGTAAAGCCTTCTTGCATGTCGACGAAAATCAATATTTTCATTATTCTATAACCTGCATCTAAAGTAGATCGAAATAGTACATAAACATAATAGGCTTCTGTTACTGGCATGTTTAAGGTATAGGGAGAGCTTTAAATACAAAACGTGTCGCGCATACAACATGCACTTCCAGCACGAACTTTAGATGTAGATTGTCGGATAAACATTGATTTTTGCAAAGCTGGATGAAAACTCCCACGATTCGCTCCAAGGTCTTTTTCTCGACAAACACTGCTTATATATTGCAATCACGACGCAGAGCGAAGCTTTTTTTAACTTCAATGAAATCGAATTTGAAACAGTAGATAATTAACTGGGCATACTATTATTGCTTGTTTACAAACTAACCTATGGATAATGCTATGAATAATGAACGAAATTGCTATGAATTCTCGATAGTTTGTTATTAGAATCGTTTTGAAAAATCATTCAGTCATTAAATCATTGACTAGTTAGTCCGATTTGTAGCAAACAAGCGCTTGTTACGTGTAGATGTATCGGTATCATTTTTTCATTTAAAAATGTATGCCTCGTCCATTCACATTCTATTATTAAAATAATACTACGTTAATGTGTATATATAAACGAATCATTTTGCACTTATTTCAATTTGTTCTACTTGAATGGACGACAATGAACAGTAAATTGGCACCTCACGAGCTTGATCATCAAAATAAAAAAAAAACGACCATTTATGCGAAATTTTCTAACATTTTTTGAATATTCCAAAAGATGCGGGAAAGGAGGAAGACGAGGCGTCTCGGAAAGGTCCTGACGCGAATGACGAACGTATGCAATGTTTTCAGCCACCGGCGTCGGCGGCAGGTTTCAGCGGGCTGCGCCGCTGCAGGGCACTCTACGACTGCGAGGCGGACAACGAGGACGAGCTCTCGTTCCACGAGGGCGACGTCATCGTCGTGACGAACGAGCACACAGACGACGACAACTGGATGGAAGGCTTCCTCGAGCGGGCGCCCGAGCGCAGGGGCATGATTCCTATTAGCTTCGTGCACATGCTGCAGGATTGAAATTCAATGATTTCCGGCGACCCGTCGCCGCGGCGTGACAGACCGAGAGAGAGCGGGGTACGATCGACGAGGATGAGAAAAGAAAAAATAAAACAATAGGTTTCTCGATTACACACCTTGTACACACATACACATACACGCGTATACACACATCTTGTCTCGCGTACACGCGATACTCGTAAAAACACGTAGACACCTACACTTGGTTACATACACCTTTAAGATACAGATATACACTCGGCTATTGTCTATAATGCTGCCAGTATTACTAGTTTTGTCGATTAGCATTGAGGAGACTCGTTTGTTAAGTGAAACGTATAGAAAAAACACGGGAAAAAAAAAGAAAATTTAATATTGACACTATTGAGAGAAAATTATTGTCGCGTCCGTTCGGGTTGGGACACAAGCGTTTGTCATTTTTTGCCGATGACTGTAACTGCGGATCCACCGCTTGATTGATGTGTCGTTCGTTACACACACACATACACACGGTGTAAGTAGTAATTATACATGCGATTACGGTACTTGCTTAGAGCGGGAGGAAAGAGAGTAAAAAAAAAGAGATACAAATAAGTCGCCAAGCACGCATTGCGGTTGGTGAGTTTTCAGAGAACGATACAGAGTATTAAGTCCCTGAAAAAAATCTGTTGTTTACGAGAAAAAAAATAAGCTATTTTCTTTTCCATAGCAGTGCCATTATTGAAAAACGATTTATTTTTTTTTCTTCGATCAAGGTGTCGTACTTGCTGACAATGAAGTAGCCTTAGTATATCGATGCTAGTGATTTTTATAATTAATTTATTATATAAATATATATATTATATATATGTATATGTTTTTGTTATGTTCATACATCACGTGTAACAAATATTGTAATTTTTTCCAGATATATTTATTATCGAAAATACTATTTAAATTAGATCGCCAGTTGTATACAATTTATTCTTTTAATGTAAATGTGAAGGTGTACTATTAATTACGTTTATTCGATAATGATTTATTTGTACTTTAAAAATACGTCTTCAAATGGGAAGACTACACTTTTTAAAAGTAATTTTAAACGATTTAGCGCACTACTTTAGGCATATCATATGCTGATAATGTTTTTTAAGAATGCTTAGGTAATCTACTTACGATTTCACAATGCATGAATCAGCAATCTAAAATTTTTTACGAATTTTTTTACCAGTATTAAAATAAAAATTTTAGATATTTTTCTCTTTATTGTAATAAAAATTATGTTCTTATTTATTTATTAAGAGATGTTAAGTATATTTCAGTAATAAATACCAAAAATTGCATACTTAAAATGAAGTTTTTATTCTCCTTCCTTCTATACTAACCTTTCCAGACCAATCGATATACCTTTTAACGTATAAAATTGATATTTGCTTTTATAAACTATTCTTTTATCAATTTTTTTTAATGTTACTTGGATAAAACAGATTTCTTTCAGAATATAATAGAAATTAAGATAAAAAATCTTTATTGAATCACAACATTACAAATACTTGATTTATCGAAAATGTAAATATTATTTTTCATTTTTAAAGATAAGCAGTTTTTGCATGATCAAAAACCTTTCACTGTGATCAGATTTAAGTGTAAAAAAAATTAATTTCTTTTTAGAAGGTAACAAAATCAGTATGATAAAAATGAATTATTCCTGTAATAATTAAAAAGCTTCTTAATCTTTTTTATACCGACTTGTATAATAGTATATAAATTATTTAATAAATAATTTTTTTGTATTTTTGTTTGTAAGATAAAAATATAGAATATCAAATGAAACTGTACTCGATAACTTGGCTATAATTGTCAACAACGATCTTTTCAAACAATTAAATATTGTTATTTCCGTGACATTCTAGCGAAACATAATATTTTCAAAACCACACGAAGACTTTTTATCTCGGCGTTCGAAACAAGAAAATTCCCGTGTTACGAGAGCACGCGATGTGTACCGCGTTACGAGTACATTGTTTACTCGGGAGGCTGATAGCCGTATAGCATCGGAAGTACACGGCGTGCGAAAAAGCGAGTCGAGCTGCTCATGCGAGATAGGAGAGGAGGCGGTGGAGGTGCGGTTAGTCATGCATGCCGGGGGATCCGATCGAGCCTCGCTAGATCGCTTTTCCGCGTGTCTGATTTTTTAACTTTTTTCCCCTCCATCAAAGCCCTGCGATGCGCTTTACACGCACGAGGAGCCACCGAAATGTAAAAATAAAATTACCTGTCCGTAGAGAGGAAAAAAGGCTTGCACGCTGTTTCGATTTTGAGAGTTATTTTGATAATGGGAAAACGTGGATTTTTTTTAAATATTGAGGACGTGAATAATCTGTTTCTGTGATTGATGGAAAAGAAACAAAATGTCGTTCTTGAAAAAAAAAAAAATAATTTTTTTAAGAATACAAAATAGTATTATGTCTAATAAAGATAATTCTGTAATAAAGGAAATCTCGCGTATGAACGCAGATTTACTTTACCAGAAACTGAGAAAATGAGTTCAACGTTAATGAAGTGGAAAAACTATTATAGTCTTACCATATCGGGTCATATCTACTGAACCCTGCTTAAGTATCGTAGACTCCAAGCCAGTGACTTGAATCTGGAATTTGTATTTATAACTATAATTTAGAAATAATGCATAATAGAATAATAATTAGAAAAGTATCTAATAAAGAAAATGTAATTTAAATTAAATGAATTCAAGTTACGTAAAAATAACACTGATATAAAAGACCTTTTATCAATTCTTATCGGATATTATTCGTGAAAATAAATTGGGTTCTCAACGATTACTAAATAATGATAAAAATTCACATTGTTCTTTTTTTTACATCGCTCCATTTTTATTCATTTATATAGCGAAAATCAGCCCACATAATGTACTTAATAGTTTTTTTTTTCTTAAGGAATTTAGACATTCTGCGTGTGTAACGTGTTAATTTTTCCATTCTCGTGTGTATCTCTCAAACTGTGTTCGTTACAAGTATGTATTACAAGTACATGTGTTTCACAATAGTGTTTTTTTTTCACATCTTTCGATGGATTATTAATTCTATGTTGCTCTTTACGTTGTCGACATCGTACACTTATGTGATATAACTGCTACGGTTTTACTTATACTTTTTTTTTAATCCTTTTTTTCAGTATATCTAAAATATTTTTATCGTTTAGTTTCTGTCCATGTGTGTGTTTTCGCACGTGTCGTTTCCTTCGACCAGAATCGCCGTATAGCCGGCAATGAAGCTCGATATATTTATATTTATATATACTCACCGCGATCGAATACAAGTCAAACGAAGTGCAAAAATGCTCTCATCAATATACGTTGCAATTGTTGTAATTTAAGGACGGTTTAACGGGCATCGCATGCCTTTTAGTTTTTTTTAAAAACCCAACAATGCAGTGTCTACATTATTGCGAAGTAATTAACGTTGGAAAAACTACGATTAACGAAAAGTCGCTATAGAACGAGAGTATAACGCGCAAAGTTTGTAATAGAAACGAAATATACATCTATAATATAAAATGAAGCTAGAAGTTGCGATTCTGGTCAAAGCGCATAATTTTCTAATACGTCATATCCGATCATATACAAATATATAAGCATTGAACGTTAAATATATAATATATATTACCATGATCGTCACAATGTATAATATAATGTATAATTATACTTTTACGATAGTTATTGTATGAACAGTTCCGAACCGAACAAATATTCGCTCTAACATTCCTCGCTTCTTTGCTCTCTCATATACGTATAACTTCATTATTTCTTTTTCTCTC